>JAQIXT010002296.1:0-11380 GCA_034700445.1 Stenotaenia linearis | reverse complement strand
ACGGAAGTTCAGTTCGCGTCCTGCCAAGAACGCGAACGTGAACGCGTTCAAAAAAAAAAGAACGCGTCCCAACACTGGATGTCTTTAACATCAATCCACAAGATAAGATTGATAATCTATCAATCAAAGTTCAGCATTTAGAAATAAAACCACAAAACAGGATATTGTTGCCAAAAAATTCCATCAAACTTTTTTGTGCAAAAAAACAAACAAAAAACGCTAAAAATTTTTTAAAAAATTTATTAAAAAAATTAAAACCTCACCTTTAAGAGCATTAATGGCAGCCACATTCATCTCCATATAAGTCGGATGATTAGCAGGCGCTTTAGGCTTCCTAGGCTTCGCAGCCTTCCCTTTCCCCTTCCCACTGGCCGCAGCATTCTCAGACATGATGCGGATGCTGGATAAATAACCACGTGCACGACTAGCACACACCCGATGCCAAATACTAAACTGCGAGGGCGGCGCTCCCTCTGCTATTTATCGAGTAAGCGCCGACCTCACCGAAAACTACCAACAATTCCAGCTCGAGAACACGCTCCAAAATGATTCGGACGGCCTCGTGTGTGTTTCTTACTTGCAAAAACGGCGTGTTTCACGCGCTAGTATTCCCCGCCTCAATCGTTCACCCACACCGACCAGTAGTTAAGATACCTAGCTTTATTAATCAACGAGTTTTTTCCCACAGAGCAACGCGAGAAACGCGCAATTGATCGAAAACGCGCGATTTTGCCGCGTTCGCAAACGCGAATGGCCACTAAGTGTGCGTCCAGCGAGTTAATCTGAATGTTCGGTGAGTTCCGACTGCTGTCAGACAAAACTAGGATCTCCTTGGTATGGGTTGACGTCAAAAAGGAGTTTGTTTGAGGTGCGGTTGAGGCGGGAACAGCGGTGCGTTTCCGAGCAACAAACACAAACTGCTCGTCACCGCCATGTTGATCTTTTGTCACTGCTTTTCCACGGTGTTGAAAAAAGGTGTTTATCGGGGAAAATATTGAGTTTAGTAGTGAAAAAAGTATGTAAATGGGTTATGGGAAGATGTTTTGAGTGTGTTTTGTTGTTTTTTTGGTGTGACAAGTGTTTAAAGTTTGTTTATTTGGGTTTGAGTGCGGCGCGCGTAATTGTGTTGAGTTGAGGGTGACGTAGTTGATGTTTGCTTCAATGTAGTGTTGTTTATTGGGGGGTTTTGGTCAAATTTGTGGTTTGTGAGTGTTGATTTGGGTGTGGGAGGTTTGTTGATGGTTTGTTGTGTGTTTTGGTAGTAAAACGTGAGGGGGATGTTGAGGTTTTGTTGATTTGTGTGTTTTTCTTTGCGCAGTGGGAAAAGAACTTGAGTGACGTCAGTGTTTGAATTTGGTTTGGATGTAATTATGTTTTTTTACGATTGAAAAGTGGGTGGAAGGGTTATAAACTGTGGGTAGTTGGGTTTAATAAAAGGGGTGATATTTATTTAAGGGTTATGTTTGGTTTTATTGGTTTTGTTTAAGTTTCAGTTGTTGTTTTTAAATGAGATGAGGAACAGTTGGCAGACATGTTGGCCTGAATTTGAATTTGCATTTTTTAAATTTATAATTTGGGTTGAAATTATGTAACTTTAATTTTAGTTAAATTTTGTTTTGTTTTTATAGTTTAATGTGTTTTATGGTTTTTAAGTTTAATTTAAAATAATTTGAAAGTTGAGATGAGTTTTGTGAACTGAATTTGGATTTAGGTCAAGAGATGTTTTTTTAAATTTAAAAAAAAATTGTTTTTTATATTGATGTCAATAAATTGTATTTTTATAAATATATTGTTGTTTTTTTTATTGGTAATTTTAAAATTTTTGTTACTTTGAAATTTTGTTTGTGGAGTGAAATCCAACGGATTTATGGTTTTCTGTGGGGTAATAAAAGTGTTGGTTGTTGTTTTGAAATGATATTGTTAAAATTTAATGTTGTGTTGTTTGTTTGGTGTAATATTGTATTGTAGTCCTTTGGGGATGATTGGAAATGGAGAATGGAGCTGTCAGTGTTATCAATTTGATCTTTTGTTTGCTGACAGTTGAGTTTGATATGTTGATTATTTGTTTTGGGGAAATTATGGTTGAATGGATGCTTTAAGATCTCGAAAGGTAAAATATAGTAAGTTTATTTATAATGTATTCATATTAAGAAATAAAAATTAGACTGTGCCTAAAAGGCTGATGCGGAAAGTAGTGGCGGACTGGTGGAGCAGATTGGAGGAGTGGACTGGCGGATAAATTCAAAAAATCTGATTTTTCATTTTTTTGCAGGAAATAGGTACCTATCTCGTGTCATTTCATAAAACTCAAAAAACATTCAAAACAACATTGAATTTAAATGTTTAAAAACCCCTCAAAAAATTATTACATTGTTGAAATCTTTATTTAAATTAATCCATTAATAACACACCACATTGGATACAATAGTTGAAGTTGCTTTCCTCTTTCGTCCTGTTGCACCTTTCTGACCACTTCTAGAATGTAAAAACAGAGAAACGATTTATTTTGTCTATTATGGTTCTTAAAATGGCACCATTATGCAATAATACAAGTGTTTCTTACCTATTGATATTTGTGCTGACTAAACTTGTAAGATTTCTTTTAGGAACGACATTTTTTAGCATGCAACTAATACTGTTTGCATATGCTGCAGCTGCAATAACGTGAGCACAAATGTCATTCCCAATAAATCCCAGACAAGTGCAGTGTAATTTAGAATTAAATTTAACAGACAAACTGACAAACTTTCAACATAGTAAATGTCTAGATTAGAGGATTTTTTTACTGCACCTATAAGTATAATGCATTAAGCAGCTTGTTTGAAATTAGCTTAGATTTTCTTACCCATTTGTAATAATTTTTCAGCTTTTGCTATAATATGGCAAAGTTCTCTCTCACTGAATTGAGATTAAATTGATTGATTTAAATTTTAAAAAAAAATGAAAAGTCAGATTTTTTGAATTTATCCACCAGTCCGCTCAGCCAGTCCACTCTTCCAATCCGCTCAGCCAGTCCGCCACTACTTTCCGAGTCCGCCTTTTAGGCACAGTCTAAAAAGACTGTATTTGAAAAATAGAAGTAGGTTTAGAAAAATTTATGTTTTTGTAAGATGTGGGTTGGAGTTGAGCAATTCATTTAGTTTTACGGGTAATAAAAATATAGTAATAATAATAAATTGGAAATAAATGCAGTGTTGCAAAAATGTTATAATTTGTTATAAATTATGACTAATTATGGCAAAAAAATGTTGTAAATTATGAAAAGCTGTCATAAATTATTGTAAAGTCTCACAAAAATCCAAACCAAAATTGAAAACTGTAATTTTCCAATCTGGAATAAAAGAAATAAAATACAATAATATATAAAAAAAAAAAAAAAAACTACTGTAGTTACCAATTATTTATCCTCCATATGTTCACACTTGACATTCTAGGCTAAACCCGTTCTCTACCCACACCAAAACAAACAAAATCTTGGAATTTCATCAATTGGATTTTCCAAACACTGGAATTTCAATCCTTCTTGTCCCTGACCTATAAACAAAACCCACTTCCTAGAAACCCCCATCTCTAACCTTGAACTTGAAATAGGGTCACACCCACTCTCACCCTTTAACCTTTAACCTTTAACCCCTATTATTAAATACTAAAAAATACAAAACCCTAACAAAACATCCAAAAAAACCAACACAAAAACCCCCAAAATTTTCCAAAAAAAATTCCCAAAAAATCAAAAAAATCCCAAAACATTGTTATGATTCACCCCCACTCTCACCTCACCCCTTTTCCTGTTATCCCACTTCACCCTTATCCCTGTATGTGGGTTATCTGACCAGGATAACCCATTTAAGGTCTAAACACCTTAAATCCCAAACATTCAAGTCGTAACACTTTTGGAGCACGTTCTGAAGAGAAACCAGAGAAACATGACTAGACAAAGAAGTAGGGAAAAAAAGAGACAAGGTTTTAAAATTTTGATGAAATTTTTTAATTTTATTATTATTTCAATTAGTACATCCGTATATTCCGAGTTATATAAACAATGAAGTTGTATTGTGTAAAATTTGTGGGGATAAAGCGTCGGGAATACATTATAACGCAATGAGTTGCGAAGGTTGTAAGGTAAAAGATATTTTCGTTATTTTTGTTTAATTTTTGTGAATTTTGTTGGTTTATTTTTGGAGTTTTGTTGATTATTTAATTATTTTTGTCTGTTTATCGTGATTTTGTTGAAATTTTATGACTTTTGTTGATCTTCTATCTTTTTTAAAGGCTTTTTTCCGACGGACAGTTCAGAATAATTTCACGTATAAATGTTGTAAAGAAAAAATGTGTAATATAACAAAGATGTCGAGGACTCGGTGTTGCTATTGTAGATATGAAAAGTGCGTGAAAGAGGGAATGAATAGCTCGTGTAAGTACTTTTTTGTTGTTGTTTTTTTTGTTTGTTACTGGAGCGGGAAAAGTCAAAATTTCAAAGTAATCGATAATTTGTAAAAACGTATAAAAATCTAAAATTCAAGAAATTGTTAAATATAGAATAAGAAAATTTCGATAAATCGTTAAATATAGAAATATCAAAAATTCATCAAATCAAAACCTAAAATAACAAATTCCTTTAAAAAAATTCAAAATTTTCCTTAAACTAAAATAAATTCCTCTAAAAACATCGCGAAACTCGTTTAGAATTGCATAAAAATTCCTCAAATAATAAACTCTCAAATCCTCTAAAAAAGAAAGTAAAAGTAAAAGTAAAAGTTAGTTAAAATGAATGAACTCGATCATTAAATTTATTCATTCGCTTTGCAGCTGTTCTAACCAACGCCCAACGCGTTGCAAAACAACAACTAATAGAAGAAAACAAAAAAAGAAAACAAACCGAACCGACCGAAAAACTGTCCAAACTTTCAAATCACCTCAACGAAGAAGTCGATTTCCTTTCTGACATAAAAGCTGCTTATCAACTAGCTTTGGAATGCAAACAGAATTTAAATATTTATAACCCACATCAAGTAAATTCGTTAATTTTTAAAAAAAAAATTTATAAGTCAAAAATGTTAAAATTTTAGACGAAAACCCTCTACTCTGAAGTCATTGAAATTTTATCCCAAACTTTCTCGATTATTTTCGGGTTTTTGAGTCGAATTCCATTTTTCAAACAGGTATGGAATTAAGTGTTTAAAGGATTGTTGAATAGAAAAAAAAAAGGGAAATAGAAGCCTGATGGTCGAAACTTGTTACAACGAACTCCAAGGAACCAATAAAAAAAAACTTTCTTTATAACGATATTTTCATTGTAGTGAGATTTACTTAAGACAAATTCAAAAAATTTTTGTTACAACAAAATATTCGTCATAATGAAATTCATTATAATGAGTTTCGACCTTTAAAATTAAGAGACAAAAATTCCGAAAATTTGGACTAAAATTGAATAAACATGGACGAAATTTCGGAAATTAGGACTAAAATTTAAAGAAAATGTCGAAATATTGAAAAATTAAAAAAAAAAAGAAGTCAAGAATCCCTAAAAAAAAAAATTACAAAACATATGATGAATCAAATGTGCAGCACCGGTCTAACCAATATTGTTTCATTTCAGTTAAACGATGACTCCAAACCCCAATTAGTAAGACAGAACTTTCTCAGCATCTTCTACACAATGACAATTCTAGAATTCACCAAAAAAGTAAAATTTCTAGACAAATTTTACTCCACATTAGAATCGACTGGATGTAACCAAGTTATATCGCACATGCGAGTCATGCAGGATTTAGCCTTGCAGTTCGATCAGTTACAACCGTCCAATAAAGAAAAGATGCTCCTACCACTCATCTTTTTCGTCCTCGGTAAGAAAACTCACAAAATGACATTATAAATTTAAAAATGTAAAAAAGATATTCAGGATAACAAAAATATCTATTCATTACAACAAATTTGCAAAATAATTTCATTATGTGGAGTTTATTTTACCGAAATGAATTGTTTTTATGGGTAAAAACTCGTTATAACGAAAAAATTTCATTATAGCAAGTTTTGTTACAAATCGAATTTTTGTTATAATAAATTTTTCGTTAGACAGTCGAACCTCCTTATAACGAATTTTTCATTATACAGTCAAACCCCGTTATTACGAAAAGCTTGAGTTTTCGCGAAAACATTTAACTCCACTATAATGAATTTGCAAAATAATTTCGATGTACAAAATTTTTCGGTGAAATTCATCACAAATCACAAAATGATATTTAAATTAACATTTCTGACATTTCTCAGTCTTTCACAGTTAAAAAGTAAACTCAAGAGGTAAAAGTAAAAACCTTATTATAATAAAAGAAAATTGTTTGTAATAACCAGGTTTACGTTATAGTGAGTTTGGTTATAATTTTTTTAACAGGGGATGTCTATTGAAAAAAAATCAAGGATTTCGTTATATCGGGGTTACATTGCTTCATGTATTAATACAAAATTTTTATATTATTTTTCAGATGTAGATCTCTCTTGTATCGCTAAGTCCGACGTTCTGGGACAGCTAAAGTATCACATTTTTCGTTTACTGCGTCCAAGATGGCAGTACCGTGAACAGCAATTACTTCTACGAAAAGTTCAGCTCCTCTCACAACAACACGATTCGGTATTCGTCAACCTCCCAAACGACAACTTTGAATACTTAATCTATTGTTTCAGTACAATATTTGACATTAGAGACTTCTCAAACTAATCAATTTTGTTTATAATCTCTGAAAAAAGTAAAAAAAACAAAAATTATTGAAATATTAGCGCTTTAATGCAAATTGTATGCAAATCTGTAAAGGAAAGAAATCAATTAAAATCATTTCTGTATTATAATGCAAATAATAACTTAATTTATTAAAATTATTGAAGTTTGAATTTTATTGCAAATTTTGAACAAAATCTGCATTGAAATATTTAAGTGCGAAAATTAATTAAGGTATTGGGAATATACTGCAAATTATGTAGGAAAATCAGCAATGAAAGCTCTGAAATTGCACAAATCAATCAAAATCATAAATAAATCAGCATTGTAATGCAAATTATATTTAATATTTCATTAATATATCCATATTTCAATACAAATTATGTGCGAAATCTAAAATAATTCCCTTGAAATCATCAAAATCACAGCAATTCCATGCAAAATCTCAAGTAAACTGTCTGAAATGTCAAAAAATCCATCAAAATTATCAACACATATCCATTTTAATGCAAATTATATGCAAAATCTCAAATAAATCTGAAATCATCAATGAAATCCGTCGAAATCCTCAATATACATCCACTTTAACTCAAACTATGTCAAAAATCATATAAATCCTCACTTAAATCACATTTTGCCATACTAGCATTTCAATGCAAATCATACAACAAACTTCCCCTACTCCCCTCCTTATGGAATCGTCAAAAAATACAAAGTCTGCATCCCATTATCCCCGACCGTCACAGTACTAGTCTCGCTCAAAATCCCTTCGAGTGTCTCGCACATCGGTTTACAACTCTCGTTATAAAAAACCTCCAAACTCTCGAACGTCTTCACACCCCCGACGTTCTCAATCGCCTGCTGCAGGTCCTTCACGACCCTCTCCTTCAACTCGTCCAACTTCGTATCGTCCACCGGAATCGTGTTCACCTGCACGACCATCTCCTGCGTCTGCTCGTCCCCGAACACCCCGACCTGACTCTCCTCAGAGTTCAGCGACCTGCACATGGCCGACAGATGAATGTGTCTGCACATGTTCCACAACAACGCGCTGTCGAGGCACGTGCACGTGAAGTTGTGGACGCACCGCGCGCACTGTTCGCACTTGAGGTTGCAAAGACAGTCCTTTTTGACGAGGGTCACCGTGGCGTCGTCGTCCGTCTCGCTTTTCCACGTGTAGCACTCGTCGCTGTGTCTGATCATCTCGCTCAGTCCAAAGTGGGCGCATGTCGCGTGCCGTTCGTCGAGTTTTCCTTGAATTTTGGTCGAATCCTCGGAACTCACGAGCATTTTGTCGAGGAAATAGTCGCGGAGGAAGATCATTATGACTTGGATGGTCTTCGCGAGACTCCGTACTTTTTTCCCCTGCAGATAAATCTGTTTCAGCGTTTTGTGGATCGTTTCCAAATGCTTCGAGCCGGACAGTCCGTAGATTGTTCTGTAACAGTTGGCCCACTCTTTTGGTCGGTGAGCGTATTCTGTTATGAAATACTGCGCAAACTCCTTCGAATAAACGTCCGCGTTCAGTTGATCGATCGTGTAGCTCAGCATATCCAAGAAAACGTTTTCGTTCGTCTCGTTCGTCAACTTCCTCAACAGTTTGTACGCTTTGATCTTCTTCGCCTTCATCTTTGGCAAGTTTCGCTCCCAATTCCGGTCCACCGACCAGCTGGTGATGAACCTGTGCTCGACCTCCCCCATCTCCGAGCGCCACGCGGTCAAATACGCCTCGTCGTCGTCCGAGATCAAAACTTTGGTCGAAATTTTGCCGACTTCCGTCTGCAAAACGATGAAAAAAACCCTCAACATGTCCAAATCGACCTTAGAAGAAAACATAAAAGCGACCGGAATCGCCGAGTTGTCCGAATCCATCACCATGACCGTCGTCATGTGAACGCCGTAGAGATATTTCCCCTGGACGGTGTCCACGGCCACGCACTGACCGGCGAACTGTCGCAGAACGTCCGCTTGATACTCGTTCATCATGATCAACACGAAATCGTCCGACTCGAGTTGCGGGAACGTTTCCGCGACTGCGTCCTGTGGTTTGTAGAACAAAATGATTTTCTCGCCGAGTTTCTCTATCTGGTTGAACCAGTCGTCGACGTTGACTTTGTGTTTCGATTTGATCGTCGTTTTGTTTATGTTCAGAACGTCTTTGCGGGTGAGAAGGTGCATTCGGTTCTTGTCTCCCGATTGGCTGCTCCGGACCGTGTCGAGGATGTGCGAGATGTCGACGCCCTCTTCGAGTTTCTGTGCGATCCACTGACGTTCGGGTTTCGTGAGGAACAGGTGGTCGAGTTCTTGGATGTGGCCGACGTGGTTGACGACGTATTCGACCTCGGTCACGTGGTTCTTCGAGTTTATAATGGCTTTGATCATGCTCGGGCAGCAGCAGTTGATCTTGTTGCTGCCTTGTTTTTTGAGTTGGCGTTTTTGGTGGCCCGTGGGTTTGTAGAAACCGCTGCGGTTGCAGTAGTAGCGAAGGGTTTCGTAGTTGCCGCATTTTTTTGTGCCGTTTTGTTTGACGTATTGGGATTTGGTCTCTTTTTCTACTTTGGTTTTCCACTCGTGGAATTCTAGGTGAATAGATAGTGCAATGGTTAATAAGGGTTGATTTTTGATTAAGGGGTTTGGGGTTTGGGTTTTGAGATTTGATTTTGTTTATTTTGGTAGAGTGTTTAGATAAAGTTTGTGGTATTTGATTGAATTTTATTGAAAGTTTTTAAATTTTAATAAAATTCAATAAAATTTTACAATTTTATTAACATTTTGCATTATTCAATAAATTTCATAAAAATTTCGTGAAATTTAATTAAATTTCATTAAAAAAATTACACTATGCAATAAAACTTCTTTAAATATTGCTCATTCACTGAAATTTTGCATAGTTCCAATAAATTCAATTAAATTACACTCCGTTTTATAAATTTTATAAAAAAAATTCATCAAATTCAATTCAATTCCATCTAAAATTTTTATGAGTCACATAAATCTTGCAAAATTCTATAGACTTAATCGAACTGACTAAAATTCACAAAACATTATCAAATCGAAGAAAAACGTTCCATTAATCCATCAAAGTATCTCACAAAACAACAAAATTCATTAAGTTCTATAAAATTCATTAAGTTCTACAAAATCCAACCAAACCTTAATCAAAACAAACAAAATCTTCACTCAAAATCACCAAGTTTACCTTCAACAGTCTGAAAAATATGTTTATGAATATCCAACTTCAAATCATGCTTCGACTTCATATGCATATGCAACTTTTTATAATTCGTAAAACACTCCCGCGTATCTTCCTCGGCGCACAGTGGGCACACGATGCTTTTCGACGTCGGAAATTTCATATTTTCCTTATGAAAATTCCTAATATGGCGATACATACTGCTACTTCGTGCAAAGGTCTTCTCGCAAATATAACACGAGTGAATTTTGTACTGAACATCGTGTTTTTCCTCCTCATTTGCCATTCTGTAAATAAAAACTCCATGTCAACGGCAGAAAAATCAAATTCTCAGAGTAATAATAAGAGGACGGAACCCTTAACATTCGGTGTGACGTAATTGTAACGAAACACGAATTTACTTGTGTCTAGACACGTCTAAATCAAGTGTTTTGTGTCGTTAATTTAATTCGGCGTCCTTTTCTTATTACAATCGTATTGCATAATTTTACCTTTTTCCGATTCTACGAGTCGCGCTGTACTCAACGAAAATGGTTGTTCTTTAGGAAGAAATGGCGCGATCGTTAGTCTTAGATTTCGTTTGTGCGCATGTGCGGGGATGTTATCTATGTATAGAGCTATGCCGCAGTGCAGGTATGGGTTAGAGACGTCTGGTGATGGACATAGAAATGTTCGAGATTTTGTGTTTTGCTTTGTTTCTGTTTAATTCGTCAAAAAGATCACATAATAATAAATAAAATTACTTAAAGAGAAATAATTAAATTTATTACTAATAAAGAGAATTTTTTAAAAAAATATTGAAATTGTCAAAATTTGGCATAATTATATAAACTTTTATCAATTAAAGCAAATATTTTAAAACATGAAAAATTCCAAACCAAATATTGAAAATCAAAGAAAAAAAGAAAAACCTGAAAAGTTTTTTGTTAAAAATAGTAATTTCTGCTAAAAAGTATAAATTTTGCACAATTTTTACTAAAGTTTTATATTTTGCTCTAAGTGGCTGAATAACTTTTAAATTAATACCTGTCATGACTCATGGTTTTTAACCCTCAAATTCGTATGTTAAACACACTAAAGTTTGCACTTTTAACAAGAGTGGCCAGCGATAGCCAAAGAAAACAGGCAGTAAAATCAAATCAAGTAAACAGTTTTTATTCAGGGGTTTTTACACTCCCAAACAATAAAGGTTTAAAAATGATACAAAGTTTGATTTCTAACGCTAAGTTAGAAATCTATTCAAGGTCTTCTGATATTCACCAATGTAGTTTGTTGTTTTGTTGTTTTCTCCTTGGACCGTGGTGTCTAGGGGTAATTTGGCTTGCTTGGTTTGTTTCCCACTCGTGGGCGAGAGGCTCGAAGGGCTCGGACGTCACGAGCGCACTGCGCGGGGCGGCTTAGGTGCTGTTTCGGCGTCCACACACGGCCGACGAGTAATCTCAGTCTTGAGTGTGTGGCAAAGGGTCTATCCTCAC
>JAQIXT010002295.1:0-11387 GCA_034700445.1 Stenotaenia linearis | reverse complement strand
CAGAAATAAAATTAACACTATTTATTTTCTATGAGAGACGAGCCGGTGCGAATTCTTTAGCAAATTCGGCACCACAATCTGCAGACCCCTTAAGATCCGAATTAGTTATTCCCGCATTTTCCCAACCGTCACAGACTTCCTAATCACACATTAGGTCAAAATTATACACACTTCTTGGTAAACCAAGCCAACAAGTATTGTAGTCAATCACCCAAATTCTAGTCAATCACCCAAATTGTAGTCAATCAACCATGTTTCAATATCAGGGCCGTGCTGTTCTGAGCGAGAACAGGGGTTTATATAGGGGTTTTCTATGCATTGTGGGTAAGGATGGGCAAATTCCTTCCTTAACTCAATAGTAGGGTTTGGGATTAGCCAAACTCCAATCGTACTGAAGGGATTAAATCCCTGAAGCAGAGACCTCTCCTGACCGTTGGCCCAACTCTGGACCACACGTCACGTTAGGGTTAACTAAGTTAAATATTTAATCACGATTCAGATCATCATTTCAATGACATATTCGGATTCTATACATCCGAATTGGTAGGAATATTTATTGGACTCCAATAAATAAACAAATACTGAATTATGGGGAATTTAAAGGGTTTCTAACCTTTACTGTAGCTGGTCGCTATGGCGACGAGCGCAGACGACGCGCGATCGCCATTCCAACCGTCACATGATAAATCATTTTATCTCAGTGGACTTTTTAAAACTCTTTATATCAAAAATTGAAAATTGAAATTAGTCTCAAAGATGTATTTTAAAAAAAAAATCCATTACAAATTGCTGTTAGATGGCGACATCAACTCATACCATGATTTATTCTCTTTTAGTAACTAAAAAACTTATTTAATAAATTACTTTAACAGTTTTTCTAACAATTTAATTATGAAGTCAATTTTAATAAAACATTTTATCGCATTGATCACCAATTTTAATTTTCGCCAATGAGCAACAGTGATTTTGTTCATTTTGTCTGCTGCATATTTCCGGTGAAATGCCGGAATGGGATCAAACTAAAATCGAAGAGTAATGAAATTAAATGGGCGAATCCAAAACCTAATGCACAATATGTGCAATAATTAAATTATAAGGGCTCAGGGCAGGCAGTATAAAAATGTATAATTTTAGTATTTCAGTTCAGGTAATAAAATTGAATTTTTCCAGTTTTAACCAAAGAATTTCTGTAAGCTGTCTGCAGTGTCGATGCAATTTCAGGTAATAAAACACCTTGCCATATTTTTATTAATTAATTTTTATTTTTATTTACTTACTAAAGAATGGCAAAGGATGGGAAAAAATTACCACCTCAAAAAATAACACCGATTACTATACGCACTGAAGAAGATATTCCAAAAGATGCTGTGCTCTTGACCGAGCGCGAAGCTTTCAAATTACAATGGGAAATTATAAATACGTGGAAACCACAAACAGATGTGTAATTATTTTATTCTTTTTGGTTTAACTTTGGTTTAGTAATTAAGAAATGTAAATCAAACTACTTCGAATAGCAGATTTACACAGCTGTGATATCATAGAGATCTATCATCTCTTTTCTATATAGCAGCAACTTAGCTAGAATTAGAAGCTAAACATCAGTATAGATGAGAATCCAAGGAAGGAAAATTAGAACGTTTTTAGAAAATCTGCAAAACCATGAAGCCACAAACCTGCAGAAAAATCTACAGATAATCTATGATAAATACTTTTTTTAAAATATTACTCACAGCGATAACTTTATATCATTAAAACCCATACGTACATGTAAATGGCTATATTTTCCATTTCAGTTGGCCTTTAACTTACGGCGTTGGGTTTCTAGGAGTCGCTGCTGGAGCAACAGGTTACATCGCCAATCTGCATTACAGAAAAAGCTTGAATTTGCTTCACCATGCAAAGTTCATTTCCTACATTCCCATGGTGATATTTCCAACATTGATTGGCTGCTTTTTGCACCACCAACTAGTGTCTCATGATATAATCCTCTACAAAAAAGTCTGCCCTGTATGTATGGAAACCCGAGCATTGGCCATTCAAACTCTATGTGGAATAATTTATCCGATGGTCGTTGCTCCTGCTGCTACTTTTCACTTGGCGAGTCGGCAAATCACATACCCGATTCCGCCGATTTCCAAAGAACTTTGGCGTACGTATTCGCAGTTAACAAAGCCATTGCTGCCGAAGTTGGGTGTGTTGTTTGTAATTAATTCCGGGATAGCTATGTTTATTTCTCTACAAGAGGTTAAAGCCATTCACAGAGTCAGTATTAAAATCGATGACATGCAGGCAAACCAGTAATCTGTGATTTGGAATTGTATGGTTTTTTAATTGTTTGATGTAAAGCCAAAAAGATTTGTGTTTAAAAATAAATTTTTGTAAAATTAGTGAAATTAGTAAAGTGTTGAGATGTGTATTTGATTTTTTTAATTATTATTTAAACTAGTATTGGGGTGAATGAAAATGTCACCTTAGGTATGTTATTATACTGCTATTTTTCAAATCAATCAATTGCTTATTTCTTTCCAAAGAAATTATTGAGTGTCAATGTAATTGTGGTGATTACTAATATCCAACGTAAGATTATACACATAAAATTAGTTATTGACAAAATGATGAAAAGTTACATACACACTCAGAAAAAAAAGGTAACAGAATATACAACTTAAAAGTTGCAAATTTTGTGCAACTCACAACCTTACAAAATGTTGTATTACTAACAACCTCAATAGTTGCTAAATTACATCGTCTAACACCCTTTGTCAATGAAAATTGACAAAGGTTACAACATCTCAATTCACATGCACCGGTAAAAGATAAACACAGAAATTTTGCCATAATATCTATTTATTTCACTCACCAAATGACTTTACAACCATTTGTTGCTGTTAATAGTATTAATTCTGTACAAAATAATGCAGAACATTGGCTGGAATTGTCGGAAAACTCAGTGAAACTAAGATAGGAACAAAATGGCAGCCTGCACCAAGAATTCAAGCCCTGAAATCATGTGATGGTCAGGTGATCTGTATTTGCATGTTGTAATTACAACAACTTTTTGTGACCGCCAGTGACTCACTAGTCGGCACTACCTGTCGTACCGTTAGGGGGATTGGTCACTCAAGTGTACCAGAAGTACATGACCAACCCCGAGGTAACTTGGGAAGGTTAAGGAACGCCTTGTGGAGAGAATCCTTCCGGCGACTGAAGTCGCAACACCAGATTTGTTCTCCGCATGTTGACGTTCGACCAAGCCTAAGCTGTAAGATGGAGAAGTGGGACGCGAGTGTCGATACTGCGGGTTGAGACGCGATGTAAACCATTGAAGGGATCCTTAGCATTTGGTCCCGCCGATGCTACAGCATCGGCGTGGGATCGAGACGTACCAGCCACGGATGCACGCGGTTCACCGGCTTAAGAATAAAGCCATGCTACTACAAGAACTAGTATCCGTGTCACTCATTTATTAGTGCACCGAGGACCGGGACATCTCCACTCAGTACCACTTAGTGGACCTCTCGGAAGCCGGTCACAATTGGGGGCCCGTCCAGGACAAATTTCGGGACTCTCCGTCCTCGGGCGTCTGTGCCCTAGGCGAGGGTCGGCCACAGTCTGGAATCCGGTTGCGGGAACGCACGCTTTGTGTGGGAAGGCAACCATGATTCCCCCGTCCCGTATCTAAGTACCAGCCACAGTCCGCTGTGGCAGGTAGCCAGATGAGTGAACGGCATCGAAGAAAACCCCGTGCGAAGCGCTCGAGGGCCGGGATTGTTGTGAGTCCCATAAAGGGGGGACAATTGTTTGTCTCCTCGATTGGCGACATATTCGATCCACGGCTCTGAGGGTCGCGGGAAAAAAAGCAGAGATCCCGGTCGTCTGTTCGTCACGTGGCGGTGGGACCATGCATGTGGCCGGACCACGAAAAATGGCCCAGGAGCAGTCAACCCCATGTGTATCGTGTTTGCGGAACACCGGTAACGCCGGACAGAGCTGCGGGAACTTCAAAAATTGCCAGCCAGCAAAACGGGGGTAGTTCTGGATTGGCGGGTGGGATGCGGACACCACGACGCACGTGCTGGTTGGGTTGCGAGCCGCAAAATGCGTGGACGTGATCAGCATAGACCCAGGGAAGCGGCGTAGTAGCGATTGCAGCCTACCCGGGGGGAACGCCGTGATGGGGCATAGCCAGGCAGTGGGATGCGGATCCACCGGGAACGCTGGAGAAACATTCCGAACCCGTTCATAGTGGGCGGACAAGTTAAGCCTTCTTTTGACTTCTAATAGACTCGCGTAGATCTCCAGTCGAATCTATTCAATTGGCCACTTACAATTTCATGCACGTTTGCTTGAAGACTGCGCTGCTGCTGCTGCTGCTGCTGCTCCTCTTCCTGTTCCTGCCTCTGTGAATCGCTTAAATTGCCCATCACCTAATGAATGAATGAATGAATGAATGAATGAATCAATCAATCAATCAATCAATCAATCAATCATCTTACTGTAAAGCTGCTCGCTGATTTGTCGGTCGTATCCTCGTCAGTCTACAATGAATTAATTTTAATACAAAAAAAAATCAATAAAAAAAGCAATAAAAACAAAACAACAAAAAAAAACAGAGACAAAACAGTTCACCTTTGATTCGACTTGGCGGGCACTATCGATGACTTCAGTTTCAGTTTCAGCTTCAGCTTCAGCTTCAGCTGTCAGGTCACCGCCACCGCCGTGTTTCCTCCTCGTCTTTGCACTGCCGATGTGTTTCCTCCTCGTCTTTGCACTGCCGATGTGTTTCCTCCTCGTCTTTGCACCACCGTGTTTCCTCGTCGTCTTCTTCGATTCGACTTCGGCTGAAGTTGAAGATTCAGCTTCTGCTGTCGGATCGCCGGCCTGCAATGATTTCAAATGAAAATTTTAATACTTTTATTTCAATAAAAATAAATAAAATGCATAATTTATTTTATTTTAATAAAAATAAAGAGATAAAAGTAAACAATGACAACGACAATGACAACGGCGATTTACCTTCAATACGTCGTCGGAGACGTCGACGTCGATTCGACTTGGCGGCGGGCAATATCCACGGCGTCGTCTTTCTTCGATTCGACTTCAGTGGCTTTAGCGGTCGGGTCGCCGCTGCCGCCGCCACCACCATCTTTCCTCGTCTTTGCACCGCCGTCTTTCCTCGTTGTCTTCTTCGACTCGACTTCGGCTGAAGTTGAAGCTTCAGCTTCAGCTGTCGGGTCACCGCCGCCGTTGTGTTTCCTCCTCGTCTTTGCACCGCCGTCTTTCCTCGTTGTCTTCGATTCGACTTCAGCTGTCGGGTCACCGCCGCCGACGTGTTTTCTTCTCGTCTTTGTGCTGCTGACGTGTTTCCTTCTCATTTTTGCACCGACGTCGTCGTGTTTTTTCCTCGTCTTTGCACTGACGTCTTTTCCCCTCGTCTTCGCACCGCTGCCGTCTTTCCTCGTCGCCGCCTTCGATTCGACTTCTGCTTTAGTTTCAGCTTCAGCAGCTGTCAGGTCGCCGGCCTGCAATGATTTCAAATGGGAATGTTAATTATTTTATTTTAATAAAAATAAATGAAATGTATAATAAATTATATTTTAGTAAAAATTAATTGGAAACAATGACAACAGCGGTTTACCTTAGATTCGTCACCTATGACATCGACGTTAACGTTGACTTCGACTTTGACATGAGATGCGACTCTTGTGGGGGATGATCTAGATCCATGGATGCATAAAATGCATGCATGGAATCTCGGACGTCAGTCAAGCTGCTGTAAGCAATTGCTGCATGCCCTAAAAAGAAAGAACGAAAGTAAGAAAAAAAAAAGGAATAATGAGAACCAGATTAAAAAAGAGAAAAAAATAACTCACCTTAGCCGTTTCTTTGTCGACAACATTCTCGACATTGTCGACATTCTCAACATTTTCGCCACTTTTGTTTTCCTCCTGCGGAAGAAAAAAGTCAAAATTCTAAAGAAGAAGAAGAAGAAGAACGAATAAACACATTTTCGATTCCAGTCGAAGTGGTCGACAGCCACGCCCTCGGTTGAAACATTCGAAGTGACCGTCTCGTCTCGAAAGAAACGTTTCATGTGATAAAAATTTTACACGGTTGACTAAAACCACTGTTGTTCCAAACTATTCGCTAGGTTTTTTTTTTCAATTTTTTTTTTTTTTCAATTTAAAAAAAAAAAATCATTAATTCAAAAATTTTCGTCTGGCGGTTTTCCCCCCACCCTCGGTCTAGGAGTTCGCCTCCCTTCTCAAACCAACCAACCAACCAAACAACCACCCACCTGTGCTAATCGATGATAACTCGACGATCGACATTCGAATTTAGAATTTGCATATAATGCATTGCACATTCTATTCGTTATCTTCTTTTTCTCTTTTGATTTGGTTTCTTTCTTTCTTTCTTTCTTTCTTTCTTTCTTTCTTTCTTTATTTAATTAATTAATTTCCGCACGAACGAACTATAAAAGGCAAAGACGAAATATCCAAGATAGCGACCTCGTCTGAGTCAGTTGGGTCGAATCCTGCTTCATTAGTTTCTTGAAGATTTTTTTTTTAAATTTCGTTTCGAACGTTTCTATGCAAATTTAACAAAGCCCCATCGTTCTCTCGTACTTTCGGTTCAACTTTCCGTTTTTTACCCGTATCGTTTCCCGCTCGGAACCGTGCAAAGGACGGGGGACGTGCTGGGAGCGATTTTAGATTCGATTCAAAGTCGACTAAATTTTCCCGCCAAAAATCGCGTCGCGGTTGGAGTCTACTGGAAATCGACTGGCTCCATTGGGGTCGGATGGATGTAAATTAGAGTGTGAGATGGCATGTTCCCACCATCCATGATGACGTCATCAGCAGTTTCCTACTGATCACCTGACTTGACCCCATCCTTTCTTTTTGTACATAAACCATACTACCAGTTCAATAAAACATTCAAGTCGTAACACTAGAATCCTGTGGTCCATTTCCTTTCTTACATGGCGCAGTCGACGAAGACAACTTACTAGTTTACAGATTCAAGAATTAGTAGCAAGCGGCGAAAATTCGGAGAAAATCTGTGGAACCTCTAAGTTCTTTTATTTAGCGGGATAGATCGATTAGAAAACGTTAGGTATCGAAATAGCATAAGGCAACGATTTTCGAGGTGGTTTTCAACATCTTTCTGAAAATTTTAAGAACTTTTCAAACGTGAAAAGTTACGATTTTTTGTGTGAAAATATGACTTTTATTATGGCCACAGCTTTGGAGGTTACATTAGATACGAAAGACATTACAATTTCGAAAACTGGAGATCCAAAATGCGATTCATTTGTGGAAAAGTGCAGACAGATTATGATCGATAACGAAATTAAAATGGCTCAGATATTGCGCAATAGTCAAAACAATATGGACCAAATATTGAAATGTATGAAACTAAGATTAATGCAAAAGTACGTGACAGACGACGTCGAGACCACAGAAAAAGTGATTTCCATACAATTGCATGATAACGTCATCGACGGAGACATTGCTGTCTCCATGCCGATCAAGGTCTATCGATTGCGGCATGACGATTCAAACGTTTTTCATATCTCAAGTTGCGATGTGTAGCAGCCATCGGACAGCAGAATCATTCCCAGATCGCTAGAGATGGATGCCGAACACGATTTTAAGAAGGAAACAGTGGTTTTTCCTAGCGAGATCAAAAAGTTTAAGCCAGCAGAGACGATTTTTTCTTTATTTACAAAGGAGGACGATTTCGACAGCAAAAATTCAGAAAAATTTTTAGAAGTCGAAAAAGTAATTTCAGAAGTTGATAGTTCAGCAAACGATCATTCGCGATTTGTTCCAATGCAGATAAACATTGAACCAACCAACATCCAGATCAACAACGACATTACAATCCTAGAAAGCACGAATTTTTTAGTATCAGATGATACCGTCGTTAGCAAGGGGAGCGAGGAAATTATGCCGATTGAAGTGTTTCGATCACAGCATAGCGATACTCCGATTACCATCAAATTTTGCGAGGCACATTTTGACGTGATGCAGCCATTGGGCAGCAAATCGCAAAATCTTGATGAGATGGAAAGTTCGGAAATTGAAATTGAGACGGTGAATTTACCGAGTATTTTGGTTCAAGAATATTTGCTGTCATTTATCACTGAACGACCAGAGTTCAGTTTGTTAAGAAAAAGTTCATTTCCTGAAAAGCCGAAGGTGTGAAACCGGCATTCAGAATCGAGATTACGAAAAGGGATTATGGAAAATTGTTAGAAAGCAAGATTTTAAAGGAAATAATCACAAATTCAAATTTTATTGTGTCAAGAACATTCAAATTAGTTCAGAATTTAGAAGTTCACGTTTAAAGCGAAAACGGCGGAGTCAAATTTTCAGAAGATTTCTGAAAAGCTTTCCAAACAGGTTAGGAAATCATTTGTTTATATTTTTTGCAAATAGCAATCGTCGAGGACGACGATCTTTACAGTGAGGCCGTGTGAGATGGCATGTTCCCGCCATCCATGATGATGTCATCAGCAGTTTCCTGCTGATCACCTGACTTGTCCCCATCCTTTCTTTTTGTATATAAACCATACTATCAGTTCAATAAAACATTCAAGTTGTAACACTAGAATCCTGTGGTCCATTTCCTTTCTTACGTAGAGCTAATAGTGTCTAATGTAGCTCAAATTCGCTTTTCCACAAAGTGCACAGTACTCATACTGGATCTAGTAACTCAAGCACGAAAACCGATTTTGGTTCTCTTAGCCTCTAATGAACCGCCATTAGACTCGTTCGGCTCTAAATGCACTCGGTCGAATTCCATTCGACTCTGCAATTATGGCAGGAAAATTTTTTTCGACCTCGAATCGAGTCTACGACCGCACCGAGCCGATTTTGCGTGCGGATTTTCATGAATTTCAACCAATTTCAAACGTCCGTCGAACATCCCGTCGAAAAGTGACGGAAAAATCGGCTCAAAAACATTTCTTTGATACTATTTTTTTTTTTAAATTTATTAATAAAAAACAATGTTATTTTTTTTTAAAAATCTTTTTTATTGTTTTCAGAGAAATGATATTATTAGTGATGGATGATTTGTACATAAAAAGAGAAAAAGAAATGACAAAAAAAACTTGCAAAAATATAGTAGAGGAGGAGGAGGAAGATGAGGAGGAGGGGGAGAGGAGGAGGAGGAGAAGAAGAAGAAGAAGATGATGATGATGATGAAGATGATGAAGATGATGAAGAAGGAACCACCACCTCACTCCTCTCCTCCCCATTCTTTGGTCCTCTATGGTGGTGCTTCTTCCTTCTCCTCGTCCGCTGCGTGGTCGACAGATTTTGAATTTTTAGATTGATTTCAGACAAAACGCATTTCATTGAGAAACAGCTTCTTCAATATAACCAAATTAATAATTTTGACTTCCACAATTTTTCCTCTACAGAATTCAGACAATTATGGCTAGTATTGGTTAAAATTGTATGCACAGTTAGGGCTTCTTCCCGGGAAATTCCATATGGCTAAAAAAAAAATTTAAGAAACAAATTTAAATAAAAATTAAAATTAAAAAACCAGTCAGTGAAAACGGATGGAACAATTACTTACTGAGAGCGCTGCTGCTGCTGCCCGCATCGTCGTCATCGTCATCGTCACCACCACCCGAGTCGTCGCTCGAGTCGAGGACGACGTCCGGCTCCTCGATGAGGCACGCATGCATCTCCCGCAGATGCTGCAGCACGCGTGCCCATGAGACACCGCGCATGTCTCTCACGCAGAGACGATATGCACGAGTCCAGGCGTGCATCTCGCGGAATGCCTAAAGGAAAGGGGAAAAAAATAAGGCTATCGTATCGTCGCTATCCATCGTCGCTCACCTCGAGTACTGCACCGGGCTTGGGCACCGGCAGCAGCAGCAGATTTTGCATCGCTCGCTGGCACCGCCATGGAATACGGTGCACCAACACCCAGTGTGCAAAAGTGTCGGCGTAGACCCTTCCGGTCAACCCACTGTTCTGGGCGAAAAAGCATAGGGCGCACCGTAGTATGCAGCCACGCATTCTAGATAATATCGGAAATAAAAGGGGGTGCGTGGGAGGGGAGAGGGGGTGGCTGTGGTGGAAAATTAATAGAAAAATAATGGTGGTGTGACCAGGATCAGGGATTCTTATAGGGATAATAATGGTCGAAAATAAGACAAAAACGAAATCTCACAATGATCAAGGACGGCGGTGACAGCAGTGACGTCGACGGCGACGGCGGCTCTTTCTCCGGCTCCGGCTCATTCTCCGGCTCCGGCTCCGGCTCCGGCTCCGGTTCAGCCGACGGGTCTGGGAATGGCTGGACCGGCTGGACCGGCTGGACGGGATGAGATGTCTGAAAAGTAAAGTAAAGTAAAGTAAGGTGAATTAACTTGATTAAAAACATTTTGTTTCATTAAACTAGAATTTAGACTTCGTTTCGACTTTAATAGAATGTAAAATTCAATTTTCGATTAGAGTCGAAGTGGTCATCAGCCACGCCCATGACCACCTCGTTCGAACATTTTGTGAAATAATATGTTCTCATTTCGTGCAATGACGGTAACAAAATGATATTGCAAACTACATAATTTTTGCTATTGAACATTAGATCTAATGGTTTGCCCCGCCCCCCCAAAACCGTTTGGTCCAGACTTTGCCTCCCCTTCCAAAAGCGCTAATTTATATCTCCCTCCTTCCTCATAAACTCCCGTTATGACGATTTGTCGCAAAATACAAGTTCAAACAAACAATTCTAAACTTGGCACACACTTACTCGCATAGTTGTCATTGTCATTGTTGTTGTTTTTGTTTTTGTTGTTGTTTTTGTTGTCATTATCGCTTGATGCCGACCAATCAAAGTCTATTCGAGTCCAATAGAGAACTGCTCGTTTTGCTTCGAATGAACACGGTGTGGTGCCGAATTTGTTAGAGAATTCGCACCAGCTCGTCTCTTGTTGAAAATAAATATTGTTAATTATATTTTGTGTATTTTAATTTAATTGCATTATGTTTATTTGTAAATCTTTTGGGGCACAATACATTTTGCATGTACTGTGCACAGTTTTGTATTTTTGGGGGATTTTTACAACACAGTTTCTTTGTGTTGTATTTCTCTTAGGGTTATTTTACATTTTATTATGTATTTTATGTGGCACAATACACTTTGCGTGTATTGTGCAATGTTGTGTTTGCTTTGCGATTTAGACATGCAGTGTCTAAATTGTTTCAAAATGAAGCGCCGAGCTTCATTTTAACACCGAGCTTCACTTTGAGTTGTGAAATTGCAAAATTACACTTCGAGTGTAATTTTGCTTGTTTAGGGTTAGCGCTTGACGTTTTGATGTTTTATGCGTGCAGAACGCATAAAACAATGTA
>JAQIXT010002294.1:0-11388 GCA_034700445.1 Stenotaenia linearis | reverse complement strand
TATGAATACCTCATCGAAAGTAATGTTCGAGAAGTAATCATAGAAGAAAGAGTAATTACTGTTATTAAATTACTCTGCAATATTGGATCTATTCTTGGTATTACTGTGGGCCTTTCAATTTTTTCTCTCATTGAATACTTTGCAAGCAAAACCTACCCTCTCACTGTTAAATCTTTTAGCGCAATCTCAAACTTTTAAATAAATATTCAGTAACTAATTTTTTCCTCATATAAAACAAAATACATTCAATTATTGAAGCACAGTCATTTTACTTAGTTTACTTTGTTTTTTTAAATATTTGTTTGAGTTACTATGTGCTCAAGTATGTGCTTCATATGAGAGAATTAGAAATATCATTCACATTTTTAAAACAACTATTATGAATGGTATTTATTGAAGAGTAAAACAAATTTCACAAATAAAAATTCTCATTTCAAATTCTCAATGAATTGTGGCACTAAAATCTAATAGAAACTATTCAATCACTGGCACTGTTCAAAAAACTTAAGAATCCAATTTTAAAGTCAATTATTAAATTCATAACAATTTTTTCCTTATAATAAAAGTAAATAAATTAGCACCCACCTCTTGATCATACAGAATTTTGAAGTTCAGTGTTGAGTTTTTCCACAAATTAAAGTAATTTCCTTCAAGTACAAGTTTTTCTAGTAATTTCTGTTGGCAGCCATATTCCTAGTTCAGAAGTCAACTGAATCCATCTTTTTATCTGCCAATCTAATGGAGAAATGAGAAGCAATAAATATTTTTTTAAAAAATCTAAACACCATATAATAGCATTTATAACACACAAAATTTATTTACACACAATCACAAAATAAATTCATTCTTTGTATTTATGAACTACTGTAATCAAAATATATTAATATTTGTACATTTAAATGTGATAAATAAAAATAATTAAATCAATTGACAGAGAAAAAAGCTTTGAAATATATCCCTCAGGCCAGGAAATGGGGTGAAATAAAAAAAATGCAATTTTTAATGCGATTTCCTGCTTTCACCAGCTTGATTGGCATTTTTGGCCAAGACATGTGGGTGCATGGAAGGATCAATATTTGTGGAGAACAGGTTCAATGATTTTAATCGATTTTTGATGATTTTTAATTGATTTTAACCTTTTTTTGATAAATTTTCATTGAATTTAATCAATTTTCGGTGATAAATTTAATCGATTTTATGTACAAAATTTTGATTGATTACAAATTTCTACGAAGTTTGATGGATTTTTCAAACATTTCACTGAATTTTGCTCGATTTTCAAACATATCAATGAATTTTCATTAATTATAATCGATCTTCATACATTTTCATAGATTTTTTCAAACACTTTTAAATAAAAAAAATTAAATTTCCTCTGCTGATCGCTATAGTTGACAAAACCGCGTCAACATTCAAATCAACAAATATCGACGTGATTCGACGACCGGACAGCTCATAACACATAATATAATTTAATTTCGTGGATTAATCATTTTAAAATATTTTTACCTTATCCGTTTGGTACAAAAGTGGATCCTATTCTCGACTGCCATATTGATCACATGATCAACACGTACATCATGTGATCGAAGATGATAAATTTTTACTTTGATTTATAATTTCTTTTTTATTTTTTTAATGTAGGAAATTGGCGAGAATGGTCCTCCACAGAAATTGCACAATTTTTTTGCGTTCGGAAATGTAAATAGAGGGAGTTTTTCTACCGAAACGAGAGTCTCGTACTCTCGTTCAGTGTCAACAATCGTAGCAACAAGTGTTTAAGACAAATCGTGTGTATCGGTATTTCTTCGCTATTTTAAGACGCAGTGCAATCGCAGTAATAACTCTGGAGCATTACAATCAAATACAAACAACTAACTCAATTTTCGGATATTTTTAGGCAATCAAGTTAAAACTAAGGCAAAATGCACCAAAACAAGTCGCAGGATCGTGTAATAGTTACTTTAACCTAAAGAAAACTGCATTATGATGAATAAATACGACAATGATACATGAAACCGTATCGTCTGATGGAAATCTAACGTTATGGTAGGTAGTTTGATGAACTTTTATTTGAAAAAAATAAATATTTATAATCTCGAATGGCGAGAACAAGTTTTCGTCGCGTTTTTATCAGCGAAAACAATTTCTTTGAAATGCTAGAAATAGTAATTAATATTTTCCTTTGTGCTTTTTTACAATTTTGTAATTGTATCAACGTTTTTCAACATTTTTCATTCACGAATCAACAAAATCCGCAAACAGGAACAAAAAATTTCTCGCATTTACTTCCTTTTCAAACAACAAACGAGCAAACTCCACAAATCTTAAATCAATTTCTTCAACAACATAAATTTAATACATAATAAAACCAACTACATTCTTTCAGGCATAGATTTCCTCTCTTCTTCATCCAGTTTGTTCACTTGCAAATCAACTTCCTTCAAAGCTGCATCCAATATGACATCAGCTATCTAAAAAAAATCAAACAATTTAATCCAAAAATCAATTTGAACAATTTTTCTCTGTACTTGTTGGGATATGACATCATCCTGAACTTGCTCCAGCACATGATTTCGCATTAATTTCTCCTGGACACTCAACAAGTGAAGTTCATTGATCAACGACTGCAGAGGCACACCTAAATCAATTGGATTTTTAATTTTTAAAAAATAATTTTGAAAGTCAAACAACTCACTATTAATGCTGGTGTCGAGTTGGAGATGATTTTTCTTAAAACTTCTTGCGAAAAGAGCCGTTTGTTGCTGTTCGTCGAGCTGAGAAGTCTTTTTATTGGCCTGTAATTAACAATTAGGCTTTATTAGGCCAAAATGTTCGAGGCCCAATGTGCCCCAATTAATTGGAATCGATTATCACCTCATCGTGCTTGACGGTTGGTAGTAATCTAACCCTTTCTTCTATTATGGTCCATACCACATTGTGTACGTGGACATCCAGTTCAGGCCAAAGCCATTCCAGGTCTTTGGCATCTATTGGCTGTGGATTGAATGATATTAATTGACATGCCAGTTTATAGTGGGGTTGATCAGCAATGGTGTCATTCGCTGGTTAAAAGTATCGATCGGCAAATCGTGATAATTTCATCGTCACAAAAAATTCAGGTTTTTTGAGCCGTCAAAGCTAAAAGCCACTTGTTTTGGCTTAAAAATCATGGATAATCAAAATATTGAATTTCTTTTTTGATTAGATTAATTATTTTCTGTTATTACGCTTATTAATCGTCCAATTTCTAATGAAATAAGGCAGATTTCTCTTACATTTTTGTTATTTTTACTTGTACACGCAACATGTTTGTTCTCCACATGTCGACGTCCGATGAAGCCTGACGATAGTGAGATGGTTCGAATGGATGCAGGTGTCGATACTGCGGGTTGAGACGCGATGTAAGCCGACAAGGGGATCTTTAGCGTTTGGCCCCGCTGAATATTTACTGAAATTCTGTAGTTTTCATGTGCTTTAAATTAAATTTTGGTAATAATTGGGCAAAGTGGCACAAATAAGTGCAAATGATTATATTAATGAATGTGGAAACCAATTGATAAAATTTTAGAATGACACCATTGTAGTTCTATGATTATTATAACTCGCCCCGTCTAAAATTCCTCTCGTGTTCTCATCATCTGGTTTTGGCTGTTGGAAATGAAATGAGAATTTTAATTTGTTTTAAGTTGATCTTGACCAATTTGATGCTCACTTCAGTGGTGTTGTCGATACTGCTGTCGAGCGAATTGAGAGCTCGAGATATCAGAAATTGCTGATGTAGTTTTTCAACTGCTAAGTCTTCAGATGGTTTCTCTTCCTTTATTGGCTCGAGAGGAGTGGTCTTGAAAAATATTTTAGAAATTATTAGGTATATAATAGTGAATTATCTTCAGTTGATGCAATGTATTTTATATTTAAGAAAGAAGTGATTCTTTTTGATTTGGAAATTTTATAAGTATAAATTAAAATTATTGTTTTCTTTTTTGATCTAGGTTTAAACAGCCAAAGACCTCTGGCATGGAGCCAACCTGGACAGCGTCATTGAACTTAAAGGTAAGTGCAACAATTTCACAATTTACTTTGCATAATACTATAGTTAGATTGAAATGTTTAGGGTCCCATCCCAGATACAGAATCTATCATACAGGTCGAACCTCGATATAACGAACTCGAAGGGACCGTCATATCTGTTCGCAATATCGAGAGTTCGTAATATCCGATACAGCGAACATGGATTTGAATCCAACCAAACTTTTTAAAAAATTCGTTAAAACGAGGAATTCGCTATAAGCGAGTTCGTAATAACGAGGTCCGACCTGTGTTAGGGCATTTATAATGGTCTCGTTTAACGCTATTTTTGCTTAATACCGATTCCTTATAAAAGCATCCAAACACCAATTATTTTTAAATACCAAACCAAAATTCAAACTTACTTTGTTATTCTCATCATTGCCATCGTCCAACACACAAATGGCATTGTCCGCATCGGCTCCAATGACCTGAATCGAATCCAAAACATGAGTCCTCAGGTTAACGGTCGCGCTGATGAAGTATGGACATGGGTGCGGTTCTCCAATAGCTGGAAGTAATGTTAACACTTCATCCCCTTCAGGAGTAGTTCTAAAAATAACAATGAAATCGATTAAATTGATTACCGATGACCGACTTTAGAAAAGAAAACATTTACTCTGTATAATAAAATCTCATCGTCCAAACACAATTCCCACAGCAATCATTTCTCTTTGACTGCTTAAGAATTTAATCGATTTCATCGCTCATTACTCATTTCCCGATACAACACTAAGTAACCATGGAAACATAATTACACTCTCATGGGACTTTTAGAAAAGCAATATACTAAAAACATATATTTATTACTCATAACTATAATTTCTTACCCATTAATCTGCCCAACTGGAGGTAAATGGGGGTATTGGGCTCCCTTTAGATCCGGCGGAGTTTCATCGCGAAGTGCTTCGTGCTCTATCGGAACTTGCAACCTGTTCGATATAACAATAAATTTATATCAACCGTACGAAGACCGTACGCGACCTGTCACAATAACTATAATAACTATAAACAATTAAAATGCAAAGTCTAAACGTTATAGACAAAGTTTTGTTCATTTATAGATATTAATAAGTAACCAAAGGGTTTGTACATACCTCGGTAATTGATTCATCGAGTTTTTTCGTTTGTACGTCATTGTTTTGGATTTTTAGGTGGTGGATGGAAGAAATGTTTGGATGTGTTGTTGTGTTTATTTCGAAGCAATCTTTGTCTGTTTTTGGTTTTCACAACGTCGCGTGACCGAGCATATCAATGATCGGTAATTAAATGCGAGATATCGTCTGCTCTTTTACGTCAGGAGCGAATCGATTGACACTAACTTCCCTCTTTTCGTTGCATAATTTTTTTTGCAAGGTTAATTACCGTGAAGTGCACAGGTATTCATTTTCACAGAATTATTTATGTGTTTTTGTTGGTTGGGGGTGTACTGATGGGATGGCGTGAGAGAAAGTTTATTAATTTGCTAGATAGTGTTTGGAAAGTGATTTTATTTTTAAAAAAAGCTCACAGTTGTATTTTTTAATTTGTATTTTTAAAGTGGTGAGAATACAATACAATTAAAATATAAAATACACTTCAATTGCATAGATATTATTAATACTTAACATCAAAATATAAGAACAAAGTTTAAGATTAAAAATATCATTAAATGCACCAACAAGTTAAAATTGCAATAATGTCAGTAGAATTGTATTTAAAGATTTAAATGTGCTTAAATTTCTTTGGAAAATAATTACATAACTTAGTCATGAATGTGTGGTGCGATTATTGTTCGCTGTGATTAGAATAATTCCCTTTTTCATAAATGGCAAGCTAATTGTATTAATCAGATTAAAATTACATTCAATTAAGTAATTTAAGAGCATTTAACTCCTCGTAAATTACTAATTTTTTACTCTTCATTTTCCTTTTTTTAAATTTTGAGTCCATATTGTTACGATATGACATCATACTGCTTTGTACCTTTGTACCAGTGATCAGCGTCTTGCTAGTGGCCAAGTATATAAGGGCCAAGACACTGATCACTGGTCACTTGCGATATTGTAACGAGATGCGATAGAGTCAGACTAAAGTATTATTGTTGATTTTACGAACATTGAAGTCCGATCCATTTATTCCTAAAACATGAAAATTTTAGCTGTACAAAACCACCCCTTTTACTCCTACATTACTCCTTGTTTTTTATGAGTGTATATTCTCTTGGCTGTCCCACCAGTCCTGCCTTTTTCTCAGGGCCAACGGTCATGATTCACAAGGAGTGATGTACAGTAAAGCCAATGGGAATCCCTGATGGGGGTTGGTAGTTTACAGTTATGTATTAGTCAAACAATTGCACTTGGAAAATGAAGCAATAAGTTTAATGTTTTGGCATAAGTAAAATATTCAGAGGAAAAATTAATTTTTTAGGAAAATGTAAATGGCAATAGATTTTCAAATACAATATTCAATGAAAGAAAAAATTGATACACCTATGGTAATACCGAGAATAGATCCAATTTGACAAAGTAATTTGACAACTGTAAATAATCTCTTTTCTACTAACACTTCCCGAATGTTAGTGTTAATGATGTACTTGTAGAAAGTTCCGGTTGATGATTCGGATTCAATTCTTATCAAGGGGAGGAATCTGGTTTCTTCACAACGGACTGAACAAGAACAATCTCTTTGTGGGTCAGTCTTGAACTGTGATTCCAAATATGATGTCCATGTTGCTTTAGCTGATAGTGGAGTGTTGCACAGAGGTAAAATGCTTTTTTTCATAAATGGCAATCTATTGGAATAAATACACGAATTTATGGGAAACAATTAGAGTTGTTTGATCAATGCTGGTGAAATTCAACTAGAATTTAATCACTGCCTTAACCCTTTGGATATAGGAAAAAATTTTCCTATTAAAGATGAAAATCTGAAATTTTTTGGCTTTTATTATGTTCACATAAAGTTTATTCTCTGCAAATTTCAGCATCATTCATCAATAATTTTTTGAGTTATTGCTTATGCAAAATTTTTTTCCCTTGCAATCCCAGTGTAAGATTGTTATTCCCCTCAAGCTTTCCTGCAATTGGCTGAAGCACTTTAGCTTGTGCTTGACCTTATTATAACCAACAACAGATAGGGCTTAAAACTACCCCTTGATCTGCATGCATCCCCATGCATTGCATGGAAAGAAAAACTTACGTGCAGTTTACTTGCATTTCTTTTGCGTTTGTATCGTAACATGTTTCTTCACATTTTGAAATTTCACTGCTTGGTTTACAGGATCTGTTTGGAGTATTTACTCGAATAAACTGAAATTATAGTTGTTAATTATTAAATTTTACTTGATCAAAATTAAATTAAATTACCGTTTGTCTCAAAATTTCAGCAGTCAGAAAATTACCAGATACATAAAGTATTTGTTTTATATGAAGAAATTCTCCTGGTGGTATAATGAAGTGCTGAAGGATGTAAATAGAAATTTGTTTTCTGTTATTGTTAAGTAAATTAAAGTTATCTCACTGGTTGCAATTTGCTGCATTTAAATCTTTCTGTGAATTGTTTGACCACGTACATAGCCACTATACTATTGTTTTTTGGTGAAAATGGTTTACTAGCTGTGGATGCAACATTTTGAATTAATAGTAATAACATTTTCTTAAGTTTTAAATATATTTGGTATCAAAATTATCTAGTTACCATTCCAAAAATTATTTAAAATTTGGAGATTTTTATTCAGTGAAATTTTCTTAAAATGATTTATAAATTTGAAATCATCTTCAAATCAGATGACTATAAATTTCAACAGGATATTTTACAATTAAAATTTGAAACAATCAGCACAGAAATTGATGATTCAATGGGCTGTATAGTCTATATTATATTTGTTAGATGGACTCTGTCTGTCTGTCTGTGTGTCCATTTTCCGGGCTGTGATTGGTCGGGACAAAGTCACGTGACTACGTGTAATTTTAAATTTCCGCCAAACCCGAAAATTGGTTCGTAGCGGCAAAAATAGTGCTCCAGTGCCAAAATAAAGTAGATTTTTGGATTGTACGGGGTTTTTTTTTGCATAGGATTGAGTGGTTTTAGGAAACTGATGGCTAAATATTTTATTTAATTTGAAAAAAGGCACACAATTGAAGTTTTAAGGTCTGCCCATCTCTGAAAAATGTCACGTGACCACAGGAAGAACCTATGCTAATGACCTATATAAGGTATAATTTTTTTTACTAAAGTTCACATTGAACAGTTGACAAAGCTGAGACACGGACGGACAGACAGACAGACTCCATTTTGGAAATATAGATATTTTTTAAATATTTTCATACATTTTTGAATCCCGAGCGAAGCCATGTTAATTAGCTAGTGTTAATATAAAATTAATCCCAATCAGTCACTGACCATAAGGCATTTTTGGTGTTATAATTAGAAAAAGTCAAAAAGTATATTCAAAAGTGTAGCAATTATATACAAGTTTAAATACTTTATGGCATGATGTCTGAATAATTTTGATATCAGTATAGACATTACCAAAATCATATTTAGTACAAATTGCAAACATAGTGGATACTTCAGATATATTGTACATGTAAACCTGTTACAAAATATATTGAAATTGTTTCAACATATGATAACTCAGAACTCAGAAAATAGAGATTTCCTAACATTTTATTTTAAAAATTTAAAATTTAATCCTATTATTTAATTTTCTTCTGATTTGTCAGAGGAAATGCACTGAAGCAGCATTATGCAGGATCTCTGAAAGTGAGGGGCTACCTCGGGCATTTGTCATTGTCAACCTAGGCCGAGCCATCAAGGTTAAAAGATCTCTAGAGTTTCACATTATTTAGTTTAATTTAGGCCAAAGATTAATGCATCTTGTAAAATATGGGAAGCTTGTAAGGTATCTTCTGCACATGTTAGTAAGCAGATTTGCTTGCAAATTTCTAGTTTGTTCTATTTGTAAATTTGGCAAATTTAATAATGCTGTTTGATGACATTTGTGTGTTTCATTCTTTACCTAAACCATAGGGCTACCCAGGTAAAAATGCTATAGAATACTGTGAAATGTTTCATAAATCCATTCTACAGCATTCTGCATTATCCTCTGAAGTTTTTTTTACCACTGTACGCCAGGCATGTTGGCTGCCTGTGTGCAAGCTAAAGTTGGTTGCTGCCGGCCGTTCCCCCCTTGAGTTCAGCTGATTCTTGCATATGAATGCCTCTTGTATTCAGTCATTCGGCCACCCAACTATCGTCATCTGCCGTGCACACATGGTACCCGTGTGTGCATGATACCACCCATGATACCCATGGGCGGCACGGCCCTGACCTAAACTGTGTCAACTTTAGGGTGTAAGAATTTATACTGCCACCAAATATGTGTTCAAAGCTGTTTCACCAACTTAATAGATTAAATAGATTAATGTGACCACAACCCATTCACTAATTTGTTGTTTGGGTGGACAGTAACAGTTACAGAATTGTTCATTGTTTTATGGTTTCTAAACATAATGTGATCTTACACTCTCGGTCTCCTCTTTCGCATAATTATCATAGAGCTTAAATGTTGATGATTCATTCCACAATGATAAAGTATTGTTTGCAAATAATGATTCTTCATCCAGAAGATCATAAAGTTGATAATTACTACAGTGTATATTTTGCTTCCGACCTAAATTCCATTTAGCATCTATTATTTCATCACTGTCTTCGCAAATAACGATCGATGGATATTGAATAATGTCATCTCTTTCGAGAAACAAATTGACTGTAAGTGGATAATCAAAGAATGTTCCCATTTGCATATAAATTAAACAAACTGATGCAATAATTAATGATATAATAATGGAAATTTTAGTTATAACATATACTTTCTTTTCTCTTTCTGGTTTTATTTTTTTGTGTACTTTTAGAATTTTCTTCTTCAAATCTTTGAATCTTTCAGTTGTCTTTCCTGATTTATGTGACGACATTTTGTAATAGTAAGTGAATGTTTCGATTAGTGTTAAACAAGAGATGCCTAAATACAATCCGAGTATTCCTCCGACATCACACAACAGAAATATAATGTTGTAAGAAAACCTTTCTTGTGATGTTCGAACATCATCGTTCATGTAAATTTCAAAGGTTTCTTCATCTCTACTTTTTAGAAATGCAACTCTGAATAATACTAATTGCTTCAGATTACATTCATTTTTGCAATTGCATAATTTGATTGCATTCGTGTCCGTAAATAAAGATCGAAACGATACTACATCTTCTATCAACGTAGTTTCATTACATATACGAAGGTTTCTTGCTTCATAAAAGGGATATCTAGAAAAAAAATCCTTTTTGTCAAAACTACTGTTAAGGTTATACAGAGTGATTCAGGAAGAGATATATTGAAATTATTTAAAAAGTTGACTAATTTAAGGGGTTCTGTTATATGGGAGGGGAAAGTGGTTGGTCACATTCACAATGACCTTGAACTTTGTTTTCAAGGTCATCTGAAATTTAACTTCTAAAGCGTATGAGTTAGAGCAAAATTTTCAATTAGAAAGTTGTAGAGCACATAAAATTACCCCAGAAAGAGCTCTTATCAAAGCGTTTGGCTTGTTATTTAAAAAAAAAAAAAAGAGTTTGGAAATGCATTGTCTAGGACTTGAAGAAATTGCCTAATCATGGATTATGAGTGAAAAGCCATTCTCTCACATAAACTCAGGAATTGTTTGTTCCTGTAGTACATGTGAATAACAGGCATCTCCTTATTTACAAAACTGCACATGTGGGAATTGCAACTCGAGTACTTTTCAATTTGGAATATGATAAAGTGATTAAACTGTACCTGCAATTAAGTTTTTTAACCATGCATTTACGTAAACAATTATCTAATTTATTATTGCAAGGATTTTTCTTTGTATTTAAGAAATGATACTAAAGATAAAACAAAGTGTATTAATGAATTTCATTAAGCATTCCTTAAGCCTTACATTTTGAACAGAGACAAAAAATTTTACAGCAAAGTTAGGTGACAGGTGTTCATCATGGTGCAATTGATAGAATATATGATAAACAATAGAAGACGCCTCAATTAACACCTGTAAACAGATAGAAGTTTTCCGTACGGAAAAAATGTATACAGGCCATATCTGGTGTTCCAGTTATCGCTCTATATCTTGATAAGATATAGGATTATATCAAATTATGACAGCTATATGGCCATATCTAATTGGATCTACCCATACATGATTATAAGAAGTCAGATATAGCTATACCTAAAGTCCGTGCGCTGGTAAATTGAGAGGAAAAGTACGCGATCTGATTGGTTGGCATTGTTACTGCATTGTTACT
>JAQIXT010002293.1:0-11392 GCA_034700445.1 Stenotaenia linearis | reverse complement strand
TGGCATCTCCCACGTGGCGATGGCGTCTAGGATGTTGTCGGCCGTTATGTTTGGTGGCGCCCTCCAAGTTGGCCTTAAACATATTACGACAAGTTTTTCAAAATTGGAATCCTTCTCCTCCTCCTCTTCCTCCTCTTCCTCCTCTTCCTCCTCTTCTCGGTCGTCATCCTCTGGTTCTGGATATGCTGGAGGTGTCTGGGAAATCTGATTCATTTGAGAAAACATTAAAATCGAATTTAAATTTTCTTTTGTCAGAATGAAATGGGCTACTGGATTTGAGTATTGAACTCGAATGGCTATGTTAACGGAACAACAAGTTTATATAGTAAAAGGTATTGAGGAGTTCGTCATCACGTGACAGTGTGATGACGTAATATAATAACATAGCCAAGATGGCGGGAATATGCCATCTCACACGTTTTTAATTGTTTAATTGTTTAGCGCGATGATATCATTTCGTATTTAAACTGAGTCTTAATAAATGACGCTTATAATTTTAAAATTTTAATTAATAAAAAATATAGTTAATTACAGAATTAAATTTTGATCACATCGGTCATTCGTCACTTCTCTGAATCCCGGGACTATAACATGGCGTCGCCCGTACATTTTAACCGAATATTGTTTGAGGAAGTTTTACTTGATTGTTTATCAATTAAATGTTGTTTTGATTTAAGTAAAATTGAGGTTCTAAGATCAAAATAGCGTGGAATTTCGATATTTGGTGTTGAATTTAGTCCAAGAGAAATTTCCTCAAAAAATCAATGAAATACGATAAGTACATGTAAGATATAAGTCGCACCAATGATATCGGCAGTCTTGTTCTTTCTAAAAACTAAATCTAAACTTACTTTTCCCCCCACTTTATTTTGTTTTTGTTACTATTATTATTAGAACTATTATTGATGTTGTGATTTTTGAAGTAATAAGTCCATTGCTACAGCACATGTCTCATGAATTTCAATACCTCTACTTCAGACTAAGGGAAGTACTTGGATGGAAAGTGCAACGAAAAAGGTAATTTGATAATCTTCTAAACTAGAAATAATTTTATCATTATTTTATAGACGGATTTCATGCGAAGAGGCAGTGATTGAATATGTTCCTTATTTGCTAACATATATATATGCTGAACGATTTATTAAACAAGAAGATTTGGATTCAGTAGTTTCGAAATAAATGAAACTTAAGATTTTTTTATAAAAGAAATTATTCTCTTAGTTGTCTGATATAAGAAATAATATACGAAGGTCATTCATTGAAATATTGAAGAAAAATGAATGGTTGAGTGAAATAAGTAAACGTAGAGTTATAGAAAAGGTAAGTTAATTACATTGGGTGCATTTAAGAACTGCTCTCGTAACTGTTCCTAAAACAGTCCAGGGCTGGTATTCAGATAGTTTTTATGAATACCACCTCAAATCACGAGTTTTTGAACAGTTGAAGCACTCGGAGCTTGTTCTAGAGGAGTTTTTAAATGCATCCTTTGTGATCAGTCTGACGATTTATACTTCACTGCAGATTGCTGCCATTAAGTTTGAATTTGGATATCCACGTTCAGTGACTAACGAAGCAAAACTTCGACAACTCTATGAAACAGTAAATGATTTTGTTATATAAATTGAAAATATATTCATTTCTAATTGTCTAGTTAACCATTTTTGATGACACTCACTTTGAAAACATTTTAAATATGTTGGAGCTAAATGCTAATTTGAAATTTTCACGTTTAATTGATGATCCTAGAATGAAGTTAATGTAAGTTTATAAAGAAAGTACTTTTTGTTATATCATCTCAAACTGTTAATTTCAGTTGGTATGTATCACCTTTAAGTGTAAATGCTTTTTATGTATTACCTGAAAATAATGTTTGTAAGTAAAGATTGATTATGTAAGAATATTATTTTTTCTAGATTTTTAACTAACTTAAGTTTTTCAGACATTTGTGCAGGTTTGATAAGAGTAGCAAATTCGACCAAGTCATCTCTGTAAGTATTTACAATGCTATTAATAATTGAATTAAAAAGCTATTGTTTCAGTGCTCGCAAGTATGCGATTCTTGGTGTCATAATTGGACATGAAATAAGTCATGCACTGGATATAACTGGTACAATATAACTTGATAAGAGAAGGGATAAGAACTGAGAGCAGCAATTGTCTTTTTTGACATTAAACATGCACACATCAACTCCTTTAAACTAACCTAACCTTAAATTAATTATTGTTTTAGGTATTCGAATAGATAAAGGTGGGAAATTTAACATGAAACTATCGATAATGAACCCTTTTAAAGATCCTTTATTGGACGGTCCAAGTGCTCACGAATTTGCTGACAGACTAGAATGTATTGAAAATCAATACAAAGACTATTGTTTTTCTTCAGAATGTGTAGGAATAATTGAGAAATGTGATTTTATTATTATAATTAATTAAAAATTTATTTAGGTTGATCCCACACAAACATTAAATGAAAACTTAGCTGATATCAGTGGAATGAGAGTTGCATTCACAGTAATGACAGAGTTATTAATTCTAACTTGAAATTCATTACGAATAAAATTTTTAGGCATTTCTCAAAGAAGTTGACCAAAATCCCTCACCTTCCAACAAAGACTACAATATCCCAAAAGAAATTAGAGAGAGCAGCTTGAAAATGCAATTTTTTTACTATTTTGCATTGGTATGTTGTTACATTTATTATACTTAATATAATTGATAAATTTTGGGATCAAAGACTTGGTGTACAGAAATGGATGAAGAAACAATAGTAGAGATAATGGCCATAGATACACATACCCCTAATAAATTCAGGTAATTGAAATTTCTATTAAAAACAATGTAAATGAAAGTTGTATTACTTTCAGAGTGATTGGAACACTGGAATCAATGCCTGAGTTTGAAGAAGAATATAATTGTACACATGGAAATGAAACAAAATGCAGAATGTGGTGATGAATAAATATTTTGTGAAACAATAAATCAATTATTTGACTCATTGATTAATAAAATTATGAAAACAATGACTGAACATTATTGTTGCTGTAAATACATTGTAGATGTTGTAATGTCTGAATTGCAAGTCAATTCTTCATCAAACTCATAAAATAATGAAAAAGATTATTTTAGGTTTTGGAATTAGTTTTCTTCTTATAATGGGTATAGTAATTATTGCTGTTGCTGTATACTTTGGTGAATTTTTTTACATTTTTATTTATACTTCAAGTCATAGTCTATTTTATTCCTATAAGGTCTACTTCCAAAGTCAGAAAAAACTGAGCCATGTCCTGATTTCTACAATAAAGCTTGTGCCAATTGGAAAACTGACAATTTCTTTTCAAATGCAGGCAATAATCTTCTTCAGAAAGACATTTCTGGTAAAGTGTGATATTCTGGTTGTAGATAATTTGATAATTTGGTGATTTAATGTAATTTTAGAACTGTTCGATGATATAACGAAGAATCCGAATGAGACTTTTGTTTACTCAACGCTTAGTACTTTGGCAAAAGCATGTTTGGACCAGGGTAGATAATTGATTTTCACTGTTCATTGTTGTTTAACTGTTTATTTCCTGCAGATGAACTGGATAGAAGAGGCAAAACTCCTTTGATGGAGTTGTTGGAATCTTTTGGCGGTTGGCCGTTGATGGTTGGTAAAGAGTGGACCGGTGATATGGACAAGGCATTGGAAATTATTGGAAATGTAACCAAAAAGTTTGGTGTTAATGGAATCTTTGAAATAAGGGTTGTGCCTGTTGGAATAGTGAAAGACTCAAAATCAATTATTGCTGTAAATTTGAGAAATGCTTTAGAAAAACAGACATCTTCATCATAAATAAGTCATTTTTATCTTTTAAAGATCCAAATACATTCAACTGTTGAAGACAATCAACATTTTAATTCATTTCCTTTAAAACCAAGATCAATGACTGATATTGAGGATCTAAATCCTGTGATATCTGAAATCCTACATGCAATTGTGGATGACTACACAGAACTTGATCATGAATTTATAAGAAAGGAAATTGAGTCAATGCACAAACTTTTAGTTTTGTTATGGACAACTTTGACAGTAAGTTTCAGCTTCATTTTACCATTTTACCAATAAATTTTAAAAATCTTTTCTATATTTGAGGAAAAAAGAGTGAAGGCTGCTCAAATGCAACAAGTGATGACTATTGAAGATTTGTCAAAGGAAACAAAAGTAACTTACCAGTTATTTTTTTCTAATTATTTTGTTTATAATTTCTAGATCAATTGGAAATTGATTTTGGGCCACACATTTACTGGGATTAAACCAATAACAAACAAAGACAAAGTTTTAATTTATAATATGGGACTTCTGAAACACTTTTGTAAAGAAATTAAGAATTTTGAACCAAGGTAAATTACTTCATTAATTGAATTAATTAATAACTAATTGTACAATTACTAGAACAATTGTTGACACAGTAATCTTCGAAGTTATGAGTCCATTGCTCCAACATATGTCTGAAGAATACCAATATTTGTACTACAGACTCAAAGAAGTACTTGGATGGACTGTAGAGAGAAAAAGGTACTTCTAGAATTTCAATTAATAAAGTATTTAAATTGATTAGTTCTAGACGAATTACATGCGAAGAAGTAGCGGCCGAATACTTACCGTATCTTCTAATGAATTTATATGCCAAACGGTTTATTAAACAGGAAGATTTGGATACAGTAAGTTTAGTTTTGAAAGGAATCTTGTGATTTGAACGAGAAAAATTGGCTTTGTAGGTATTTGAGATTGCAACTAAGGTCAAAGATAAGTATACAAGAGAATTGAAGAGAAATAAATGGTTAAGTGATGAAAGTAAAGATAAAGTTGTAGATAAGGTAAGCATAGTTTTTGAATGTAGCTGCTATTTTAGTAAACAAGTTAAAGACGTATAAAGAGATTTAATTGGTGATTATGCTTCACTGCAGATGTCTTCCATCAACTTTGAAATTGGGTTTCCGAAGCTGGTGACGGACGAAGCACAACTGCAAGAGCTTTATAATACGGTTAAATAGCTTCATTGTATTTGTGGATGTAGTAGAATAACTTACTGTTTTTAGTTATCTCTTATTGATGCTGCTCACTTTGAGAATATCATAGCCATGTTGCAGTTAAATGCAGATCTTGAATTTTCTCGGTTAGTCGATGATCCGCGAAGAAATTTAATGTAAGTTGATATAAAAATTTACTTGATATTTATATTACATCATCTCTAATTACTAATTTCAGGTGGGATCAATCACCATTAGCTGTAAATGCTTTCTATGCAGTGTTTGAAAATAAAGTTTGTATGTAAAACTCATTGATTTCTATGAAAAACCAGTTGATAAACTTTTAATTCATTATTTAGATATTTGTGCTGGTTATATAAGAGCAGCAAATGTCACAAACTCATCTCTGTAAGCTTTACAAACTGTTTTTAAACAGTTATAAACAAGTTATTGTCTTAGGGCACACAAATATGGAGTCATTGGTACAGTAATTGGACATGAATTGACTCATGCATTGGATGCAGAGAGTATTAATGACTACTCAGTACAATGTAACTGTTTATATACCTATCAACATTAATTACAGATATCAAAGTGGATAAAAATGGTAAAATGTATGTTAAAGTCAATAAAAATTACCAAGATCCTTTGTTGGATGCTTCAAGTGCAAAGGAATTTCAAGTGAAAACAGAATGCATTGAACATCAATACAAAGATTTCTGTTTTGGTTCAAAATGTGTATGAAGAGTCTATTATATAAATTAATTTCAGTTTTTAATTTAAAATCATTTACAGGTTGATCCTACTCAAACTTTAAGTGAAAATTTAGCTGACATCAGTGGCACAAGAATTGCTTTCATGGTTATATGAATTTTTTTCAATTTGTTTGTTGTTTATGTTTGGTTTGCAGGCATTTCTTAAAGAAGTTGGTCAGAATTCTTCATCTTCTACTGATGGTTTTATGGTTACCAATGAAATAAGTCAAAGTAGCTTGAAACTGCAGTTTTTTTATTACTTTGCTTGGGTATTTTGTGTTTTTTGTGGTTATTTTATGTAATTGATGAATTTTGGAGGTAGAAATGGTGTACTGATATGGATAAAGACTCTACTGTTGAGTTAATGGTCATTGATAAACACAGTCCTAATAAATTCAGGTATAGAGGTCTTCTAATTGGCTGAAATAGTAAATTAATAGTGTATTGTTTGTAGAGTGATGGGAACAATAGCCAATATGCCTGAATTTGAAGAAGAATTGAATTGTAAACATGAAAATGTGACAAAATGCAGAGTTTGGTGATAAATAAACACTTTTTACAAAACAATAACCCAATATTTGACTCACTGTTTAATTAAAATATGAAAAACAATGATAATTGAATACTATTGTTGTTGTAAATAGGTTTTAGGATTGTTTAAATGGCTTTAGTTGATGCTATTTGTGTGAGTTTCTTGATATATTGTTGTGGTAATGTCTGATACTGCAAACCAAATTCATGTTGCTTAATAAAAACCTCAAAATTAATAATGGACAGAAAATAATGGACAAAAAGAAAATATTTTTGTATATGTCAATTAGTTTTCTTATTTTTGTGATTTTATTGGCATTGGTTTTGGTTATTTACTTTTGTAAGTCTCAGATTTTGATCTAGAATTTCATTTATGTCTGTTTTATCTTAAAAGTTGTAGAGAAGGACAAAGACCAGAGACCATGCACTGATTTCTATTCTTTTGCATGTGGTAAGTGGGAAACCAACAATCTCTTTGGTATAATGGAAATTGGCAGTGCTATTGTACAAAGAGAAGTGAAAGGTAAACAGAGATTAAATAACTCCATACAAAACTGATTAATTTGATTGCAGATGTTATAACTCAAGCAGTTAAGAGTCATACTGAAAGTTTTGTGCACACTATGATTCAATCCATGACTTTTGGTTGTCTGAATCAAGGTATTGTGCCAATAGATACAAGATATTGTATTAATTTTGTGGTTTTTACAGAAGAAATTGCATACAGAGGCAAAGATCCACTTCTAGATCTTCTATACTCTCTTGGTGGTTGGCCAATGATTGAAGGAGAAGCTTGGATTGATAATATGGACAAAGCAATGGAGATTGCTGGCAATGTCACAAGAATGTTTGGAAGTAATGGAATTTTAGGAATCCAAGTTGTTCCCAACATGCTTGATGACCTAAATCCAATTATAGCTGTAAGTTTTGTGTGTATTGTATCAGAAAATCATTTTATAAGTGTTTTGGGTCTTAAAAGGTGCAAGTACAAACTACAGTTGAAGAAACAAATGGTCATTTTAGGTTAACTCCAAGGAAACCATCTTTTCCTTTGCCAGCCAGAGCTGTGAATCCAATTAATAGCTTGAATGAAATTATATTGGAAATTGCACTTGAGATACTAGATGAAGGTGGTGAAAACCAAATTGGATTTCTGGAACTAGAGATAGGAGCAATGCTTGAACTTTGGCTTTTAGTTTGGATTTTACCTGTCAGAACAGCTTTTGAAGACTTATTGTGTTTTGTTTGAATATTTATTGTGTTTTTCAGCAACAAAATGTTGAATTTAAGCCTGAAGTTATAACTGTTGCTGAATTATCTGCACTGACTGAAGTAATTGAGGTTTTATTGTTTTAATTTTGTTGTTGAAATTTTATTTGTAGATGAATTGGGAGATTTTTCTAAGACAAACTTTTTCTGGTATTGAAGACATAAGTAGTAACCATAGGATATTTGTAGCCAATAAAGATGATTTGGTACAATTTTGTAGGGAAATTATGAGATTCAGACCAAGGTTAGTTGTTATTATCAGCATTTTTTACTTTATTTTGTTGATTTTTGTATATTTTTAATCAGAACTATTGTCAATCTTATGATTTGGGGAATGATTGGTCCAATACTTCAGCATTTATCAATGGAATTCCAGTATTTATCCATTAGAATGAATGAATTACTTGGATATGAAGTCCTGCAAGACAGAAATGACATGTGCATAACAGCAGTTATGGATGGTTTACCATATTTAGTGACAAATCTGTATACAGAAAAGCATTTACCTCAACAAGATTTGGATTTAGTAAACAAAAAACACATTTGAAACTGTAATTTTTACTTTCTTATTATATTTTTTATAAAAACAGGCATCAGACATTACCAAAGCAATTTTAGACATATATAAAATCGAATTAAAAAAGAGTAAATGGTTAACTAGGCAGAGCAGAAACAAACTAGTGGATAAGGTAAGAAAAAGGTAGACTGATGGTGCACCATAACGATCAACCAATCCAAAACCTTGATTTCAAATTATCAACTTTTGAAATCCGATCTACGATTGGCTGGAACTCGGTGCGATGCATGATGGGTGATATGGCCGCGAATTTCCGTTCAAGATGTTTGTGTGCATCATCGCCCTGTTTTGGTTGATTATATCGTTGAAATCAATTTGTAGTAGATCGCTAACCTCAAATATGAAATTGGATTTCCAAAATCAGTGAAGAACGAGTTACAGTTACAGGAAATTTACGAAACGGTACGTAAAAGCCATTTCGAGTCTTAAAACTAACGCTAAATGTGTTTTTTAGTTGACACTTACGTACGATGAACATTTCAAGAATATTTTGGGTTGTTTTGAGTTGAATTCCTTCATAAAATTCGCGTATTTAGTCGACCACCCGAGAACAAAATTGGTGTAAGTGGATTTTTTAAATTTTTTTGGATTTTAAAGGGAAATTCTCGGTGAGGTTTTTAAAAATAGGCCTTTTTTTGTAGTTGGAGGTTTTCGCCGTTGTCCGTCAATGCTTTCTACAGTTATTTTGGAAATGTGATTCGTAAGTAAGAAAAATTATGTGAAATATTCGTAATATCTCGAAAATTCTGCAAAAATTGATAAAAATTTGAAAAATTTACTAAAATGCAGTAAATTTCTCTAAAATTTACGAAAATTCGTTGAAATTCAACTAAAATTCACTAAAATTCAATGAAAATTCTCTAAAATTCAAAAAAGTCAGCAAGAATCATGCAAAAATTTACGAAAATGTACTAAAATCCTGCAAAAATTTACAAAAATACACGAAAATCCTGCAAAAATATACGAAAATGCACACAATTAATTAAATTAATATAATGTTACCAAAAAGCAACAATAACTGAATAGAAATTTATTAAAATTCACTAAAATCCATCAAAAAATTTAAAAATTTCAATTCTTTTCCTCAGAAATTTGTGCTGGTTTTCTAAGAGCTGCTAATTTTTCTTCCAAATCACCTCTGTAATGCTTTACTTCCCTCACCCACACAAATATTAAATCATCTCACTCTAGGGCTCACCAATATGGAGTTGTTGGTGCAATTATAGGTCATGAAGTGACCCATTCACTGGATTACCTTGGTAAATCAAAAATACCAAAACCTAACCCTTTTAAACCAATTTATCCAACATTAGGTGTGACTCTTGACAAAAGTGGTAAACTTGCAAGAGATTTGGGTGTTCCAGAAGGTCCTTTGTTGGATATAAGAAGTGCCAGAGAATTTGTGAAGAAAACTGAGTGCATTGCATCACAATATGAAAAATATTGTTTTGCAAAAAAATGTGTAAGATCATTTTTGGGTCTCTTGAATTTGTTTTTAAAATTTTTTGGTGTTAGATCAATGGTGATCAAACTATGAATGAAAACATAGCCGACATCAGTGGTACAAGAATTGCATTTTTGGTAATGCCTTTCGAATAGGGATTCTGGAGTCTAAATCTTTTAAAATTTATTTAGTTTGCTTTGGTTTATAACTTGACAACTTAAAATTTAGCTTTTACTAGAAAATTTAATCATTCCGCAGAAGATATTATGAATTTTTTAAAAAAATCTCAAGATTTTGTTTAAAATTTCATGATTTTGTTCAAAATTTCATGATTTCTTACAAAATTTCATGATTTCTTACAAAATTTCATGATTTCTTACAAAATTTCATGATTTCTTACAAAATTTCATGATTTTGTTCAAAATTTTATGATTTTGTTCAAAATTTTATGATTTCTTACAAAATTTCATGATTTCTTACAAAATTTCATGATTTTTGGCCAACAATTAAGTAATTTTTACAATTTTAGACAAAAACTTAGAAATTTTGATTAAAAATTAATCTATTTTGGCCAAAATCTAAGCTATCTTAACAGTTCTGAAATCTCGGGAATCTTATTCAAATTTCCTGGGACTCGAAGACTGGAAATATGGATGAAATTCCCAGGAAACTTTTCCTTGGAAGTCTCTACGCAATCCCTGCTTACAAGATAATCAATTAATCATTAATTAAATCACATTTTAGGCTTTTATGAAAAAAGTTAAGCGTAATCCAAGATCCTCTAATGAGGATTCAAGGATCACTGAAGATATAAGGGAAAGTAGCTTGGTAAAACAGTTCTTTTACTATTATTCAAGGGTAAGGGCTTGATTATTGAATTTTTTATTAAAATTTAATTCAATTAAATTTAATTTCTAGCTTTGGTGTTCTCAAGTTGATGATGAATTTATAAGAGATCAAATTGATACAGATCCCCACAGCCCAAATAAATTCAGGTTTGATGAATTTTTTGATGAATTTACTGATCAAATTAATTTTCTTAGGGTTATTGGAACTTTATCAAATATGGATGAATTTGGTAAAGAATTTGGATGCAGAAAAGGAGATGAAATGAGTAGAAAGAAAAAATGTAGAGTGTGGTGAAGACCATACTTGTAATAATAATGAAATAAAAATACTGTTGTCAAAATGATCATTACTCATTGTTGTCATTAGTTATGACTGATTTAAGATGTCAACACAAACAGTTAAACTGTTTACTAATTTTATGAACTGTAATGAGTTCATCTGAAAATGAAAATGAAAGTTATGAGACAAGCAGATCAAAATTAAAGTATGAATTGCAACATAAATATATTATTTGTTAAAATGTTTTGTTTTTGTAAAGATATTATCTTTTGATTGGTGCCATTGCTGTTGCTGTTTTATTGATTGGACTTATTATAGTTATTGTATTTTATGCTGGTAAGTTGGTGGTATGGAGTAATGTGATTTATGAGGTTTGTTTTTTTAGTGAAGAATGAAAAGGACAATGGGAGGAAGGAATGCCACACTGATTTCTTTTCTCATGCATGTGATAAGTGGAAATCGCATGGATATTCGGGGTTGATGGAAGCAGGATTTGAGCAACAGGAGAACGATATGCAGAGTAAGTTTATTTTAAGGTTTGGTACACATACACCAGATGATAATTTTATCTAAGGTTTTTTTACGCTTGTTTTAACGTGCAAGTCAAAATGAAAAAATTTTGCAGATCAAAGTCAAAATGAAAATTTTGCAGATCAAAACATACACGTTAAAACAAGC
>JAQIXT010002292.1:0-11395 GCA_034700445.1 Stenotaenia linearis | reverse complement strand
TTATTGTTATTGTGACAGGTCGCGTATGGCCTTTGTAGCTGCTTGTGACCTTAAGCAGTATTTCTTCCTTCCTTCCTGTGGTCCATTCCTTATTCTTACAGAAACTAAAGAACTCATGTAAATAATGGAACTAATATGTTTAAATATACATGGTGGGAAAAAAATCCATTTCCCACCAATATCTTCAAAACAGCAACAGATATGAATCTGATGATGATGGGGTTCTAAGGAAGTCCAATTCCTATCCAATTTCTATCTCCTAAATGTCTAAACCGTTTGAGATAGGACAAAATTTCCAATTACAAACTTGTAGAGTACCAAAGCTTAGTCTAGATATGGTCAAAATACATTACGTTTAATAATGGTTTTTAAGAAAATTAGACATTATTCCAAAAATACTCAAACATCTTAAGAATGCATTTATTTCATTCATATACAAATATATTAGTTGGCATTGTTAGATTTTCTGAAATCTATGCTTTATTGCAAGTAAATACACAATCTATGGTAATCATGATCTTTTAATAGTTTCAAGTCGTTCATGCTGTTTTCATCTCCGAGCAGGCCTTGAAAATTTTGTTTATTAAGTTAGTTTCGTAAAATCATTTCCTACTTACATCCTCTAATTCTTCTTGTATGCACTTCCGGACATACTATTTATTTATTCATTAGTAATTATACAGCAATTATAATGTACCCAAACTTACGTCTTCCCATTCACAGAGAACAATGGTATCTTCCACATCTGGTTTAATCTAAAAAATCACTTAATGTAAATAAACAAATAACAATTTCTGTACTCACAGTATCAAGCGTAACTACAAGAATTTCATCTCTGATTTTTGCATATGTATCCTATATCAGATGAAAATAATGAAGATTATTTGAAAATAAGTTAAACCAACTAATGTTGATTAAATGTTGTTGATTAGGATTATGAATGGTTACAGGGGCCATACTGCCACAAACCAAAAACTTAATAAATATTTAAATAAATTATATTTTGTAAATAACATTCAACCAACATTAATATAATGTGAACTACTATATCTCATTTACATACAAGATTCAATCTTTTGTTGATGCAATTCCACACATCTTTTTTTTCCTGCAAAAAAATTACTAAGATTCAAAAAATTTCTAATGTCTAAATAATCTAACATTATTTGTTTTCTGGCACTCATTCTTGGCTTCATTCAACTGATAAAAGAAATAGAACTTTTAGAACTTTATCAAGTTCTAAAACAAACCAAACACTTATCTACCTTTTCTTTATTACAGTCAAGAATCTGGTCTTCAGTCTGCAAAAATTTTAATTAAGATAAATTAATTAAAATAATTAATGTCCACTTACATATTTTGGAAAATCATTTTTGCATTGTTTTTTCACAGGATCAAAGTTACCTCCCTTTTTTGGCAGCTGACTTTTTACCCAACTGATTTTCTATAATAATTCAGAATTAAATCTTATGTTTTAAATATATTGAAAATGCTTTATTACTGTTTTCAATGCTCCAGTTTGGAAACAAACTTGCTGTGCAGTTGAAAATGCAACTACACTGACTAAAAGCATAAAAAAGCGGATAGAATTCATGACTCCTACAATTGAATAGAAGGAACTTAGAGATTATTATATTTAAATTAGAAGTAAAATTTTTGCTTGTTTCTTCCTTTCCTTCATGCAATATTGTACCCACCTCGCTAAGACAATTCACAACTATGTTCTGAGTGAGTGAATGATTCTATCATTAAATAAATAAATATATTTGGAATTTGAAAGCCGGATGTGAAACTGCATTCAAGAAAATGTTGGTACATAAAAAATGAATTACTTTTATGTGGAAGACTTTGTTATGTTGATGAATCACATGATATTGCTTTTTCTTTGTGGTTAGAATATCTAGAATATCTAGAATGGTCTTAATAAGTTATGGCGCGTGGATGAAAGTGAATGCGTGTTGTACAAAAACAGGAAGTTATAATATCAGTCAGTTTATTGCATTAATTTACATATTATTAGAGATTTTATTAGCCTTTATTTTTCTTTGGTTTCTTCTCTTTTTTCTGATTCTTCTCCTTCTTAGCTTTCTTTTCCTTCTTAATGTCGCGACATATCTTGAAAGAGAACGTGTGATCAAATAATAATGTGTTTTTCAAAGTATACTTACGGGACGTAGTTTATCCATCATACATGTCTCACTATTCTGTTTTTAATAATTGCATATTAAATAAAGAGATTGTAAATGTACAAGGTGAAAAATTGAAGGTGTAAAATGGTGTTACTTAATGTTCGAGATCTACATTATCTTTTTCAACTTTTTAGTACCATAAAATATTTGAATGCCTGAAAATAATCTATATTTATCTAGAGATGCATTTTAGGGAGCCAAAAGATTTACATCTATATAGGAGTGCAGGAATACCTTTTAACACCTTTATTTTTCACAGTACAGTATAATTGAATCCCACTTACATCAGAAGCGCATTGGTCGAGTGCTGCTTCAACCTCTTTCTTTCTCTACTCAAATTAATAATTTGAGATGAACTTATAACTGAATAATTAAAACAAACTTACATTACTCTGTGTGATTGATAGAATGTCCTTTTTGGATTGTTCAAAATTCTCCTTTATTTAAAAAAAGTTGAATATTTTTCAAGTCAAATATATATTTTTAATTAAATTCAACTTACAGGACACAGTCTGGCTGTAGCACACTCATATAGCTCTCTTTTGGTCTTTAAAAGTATATATTAATTTAAAACTCATAATAAACAAATTAAATCTTACAAATTCAGGATTATCTTGAGCACACACTCCTTTAGCTTTGCCGTACTTTTGTCTAACACAAGCTTCAGCCTCAAATTCATCCTATCAAAAGGAATTTTTATCAAAATTTATTTTAGTTATATTTATTTACCATATCAGGATTTTCTTTGATGCACTTGTTCAAAACTGAGGGGAATTGGCTCCTCCTCTTCTCATTCATTTTCTATTAGTAAAAATTGATTTTTAGAAATACAGTAGTTGATTGAAATATGGAATATTTTTTAACCTTTAGAACACCACCATTTTGAAAGCATTTCTGTGAATATAAATATAATGTTTATTATGCAATTTTAATTAATTTGAATTATTATACTTCTCCATGTGGATTTGGAGCTAAGACGGTATAAGCAACAGTTAGGATAAGTAGAAGACTTTTCATGACTGGATAAATTGGATTAACAAGACTGGTTTGATGTTGAATGGTGTTTATATTTGTGAGGACAAATGAACAGGATATGCGTGTCAAGTGAGAAATGGGATGAATTTTTAATAAAGTAAGCGGAAAAGTGTTATATGAAAAATCATGCGGAGTAGTGAAGTAAAATTGTTGGAGGGAGATTGTCTTGTGCCATATGCAACCTATTACAATAAAAACCAAATAAAAAGAGCAAAAACCATTCAGTTAACAAACTCATTCACTTAATAAAACACGCTCATTATAATCAAATTTAAAAATATAATAAAGTTTAAGAATCATAAAAACAAGGAGAAATATCAGCAAAATCATTTATAATATCTAATGATCTTAAGAGTGACAAAACATTGGAGCCTCAAACATCAGGCTTTCTTCAACTTCGGGTCTAGCATATGGTGAGATTTTTATACATGGGGAGTATGAAGTCTCGGGTCTCGGGCCAATGTTAAGTCAATGGGTGGCCAGGACCAGACTTTATACTCACCCTGTATAATTTAATTTTTTGAATTTAAAGTAATGTATAGCGTGAAGTTGAGTATAAATAAACAGGATACTTGTGGCATACGATAAATAAGTCCAGTAATTAAATGGAGCGTGCGGATGTATTGAAAAATCACAAAGTTGGGGCGGAGAAGCAAATCTCAATCAAAATTTTCTATTCATGAGAAAAAAAATCAAATCATGTTCTTGAAATATTTTAGGAAAAAAAAGTTCTTCACATTTGACATTTAATTTTTTATATTGAAAGACAGATTTTTAACATTGCAATTTACATTTTATTATGAGAAATTACAAGAAAGTATATCATCAACCGCTCTTGTCTTTCTTTGACTTCTTTTCCTTCTTCTCTTTCTTTGGCTTCTTTTCCTTCTTCTTCTTTTTAATTTCACTGCAAAGCTATAAAAGAAGTGTTTAATTCTACAGCAAAATCTCAATCAAATAAACGTACCGGACGTAGTCTGTCTACAACACATTCTGAACCATTCTGTTTTTTATTTAAAAAATTGAGGTTAATTCAGAAAATTGAGATTAACCAAACTTACTTCTTCAGAATTGCATGCAGTGATGACATCTTCAACTTCCTTCAATCTCTGAAGTTAATACTCATTTAAATAAATAATTTATTAAATAGTCGATCAACTTACATCGCTCAGAGTAATTTCAATCAATTCTGACTTGAGTTTCTCATAATCACTCTTAATTTTGAAACAAAGAACAATAATTAGTGAAAAATTGTATTCTAGGATCCTGTATGACAAGTCATAGGACTTTACTATAAGATATTGCACTTTTTAAATCAAATAATAGTTGTTTTGGGGCTTGTTTTTGTTTTGAGTCATATTGGTGGCTCATCAGTGTACATCACTTATGACAGGTCTGAATTTATCTCAATTGGTTAACTTCATAGAACTAAACAAAGTTCTGTAGGACATGTCACTTAGAAATACTTACAGGACACAATTTGGCAACTGCACAATCACGTAATTCTTTATCTGTCTATTAATAAACAGTTATTACAATTCAAGAATAAATTAACAATATAATTGACTGACTTACAGCATTAGCTAATTCTTCTTGGCAAACCAGTTTCATTTCCTCAACCTAAAAAACAACTTTTAAAGTTAAAAAAATTTACTGATTTAAAAAATTACTTTATCTCTAGCACATTCTTCAAGTTCTTCTCCTTCCTATTAAAAATAATTTCTCATAACTCTTAATTGAATTTATCTTTTAAAATACCATTTCAGGATCTTCAGCTGTGCATACTTTCTGAATATTTGGAAATCGAGCTTTCTTTTTTTCCATCATTTTCTGTTATTGAAATCTATTTAGATTTTGAAAATTGAAATTTTCTTTTTTACCTTATCGTATGTTCCTTTTTCGAAACATTGCTGAAGTGAATAATTGTTTTTAAAATGTTTAATTGCAGTTATATTTTACATACTTCTCCTTCTTGTTTTGCTAGTACTGCAGTGCAGACAAGAGCAAGGATAATCAAGCAAAACTTCATTGTTGTGTTGGTGCCGGCCTGCCAGGTACTAAGACTGGGCAAGTAGTAGTTGAGGGTTATATTAAGGGAAGCAGGATGTGCATTGCATGCTAGAAAGTTAGTTTGAATTATTTAATATAAAGTTCTTTTTGTTATTTGAAATTATGGGTTTAGCGAATAGCATGCGATCAAAGGAGTGTTTGGCATGTTGTAAAGTCACGTGGGTGATAGGAGAAAGTATTGTGGGTTGGAGTGTTTGTACAAATGAACTAAGAATAATCCAGAAAAATTCAGACAGTCAGAAAATGTCAACACTGTATATCCATAAAAGCTCCAATTCAAGACTTGCATTTTAACTGCAGAATCAATTCTCTCCTTCATTCACAAATTATTGAATTTGTCACTTCAAATTGCCTCGCATAGCTCTACCTAATTTTTCTGTAGCAAATTCTGAGACTTGCAATTCAGAGGGCCATGTTCAGTTCGAGCATTTGTGGTAAATAACATTTTGAACATTTTGATGTTGAAAGTGACTTGCATTATCATTCTTTTGCTTATTACTGTTATTCTTATTATTTATATCCTAGAATTCTTTACATTGTTGTTAAGCCTATTTTCCTAAACCTTTTAGTGCTCACTATTGTTGGAATTGTGTCACCAAATGTTAGAATTGTAAGAGCACGCTTTATGACATGGGTTTGTCTAAATGTGGACACCATATGTGACCTCCATCATGGTCAAGCATACAGTATAAAAATCCTGTAAATAGTGTATTGAGAAGTAGTAGTAAACTAGTAGTTGAAAAGAACGCAAGGTCTGTGTCCCATCTCTCTCCTTTCCATCCCATACTAACAACTATTTTAATTCATTAGAATTAGTAATATAGTATGTTTATTTATTTCTCTCGGGAGTACTGTGTAACAGTTTTCTCATTATGTTTATCAGGTGGAAGCTTCGAAGTTTATTTATTATAGTAGTGGAATGAAAGTGCCATCTGTTGGCCAAAACCATTAAAATTTCTATGTAAATAATGTAGATGTTTCAGTCTGAAATCTCCAGAGGGCAGTCTGGATTTGAGGCAGCTATCTAATTTACTAATCAAATCCTTTGATTACTGGAGGAATTTGTTTCTTGAATGAGTCATTTTTGCTTGCTTGTTTATTTGTTTTTTTATCAGAATTTTTAGTAATGTTAACATTTTATTGATCTATAGTTATTTTAGGTATTGTGACAGATCACGTATGGTCTCAGTAGCCACGTGCAACCCTAAGCTTCATCCCTCCTCTTACTTTGATTACTGACCACTGAAATTGCAACCAGCAGTGTCTTTTGTCAAGAGGGTGTCTCCTACTAAACACTACTTTCTTCCAGAAGTACCTGTGAAAGACCAATAGGAGGAGGGACTGGTCACAATGTCAATAAACTGATGTGATTTTTTCCTACATGGTTTCAGGGACGGAGCCTTTATGCAGATTTATTAGTTGGGACAGTGATATGCGAACATGAGCTTAATAAATGCAAATTCATGTAACATTGATGCAAAAGTTAGCTTTACAGCGATAATGACTTTACATTACCTTAAATTTTGTAAAGCTAATTTTTTTTCAGTGTTTAATGGTCACATTGCAATAAGTATGTACCTACTTTGGCATTACAACAAACATCTATTTATGAAAGCACCACATATCTGAGGTCTCTTGTTACTGTCGAACATGCTAGTAGTGCAGTATTTTTAGCTTGTAGTGAGAGGGTTAACTATATTCTTTAAAAATCATTGTGGTCTTAACACTTCAGTACACACAAATAACACTTATTTTATTACCTCAGAAATTTATTTCAAAATTTACAGAGATTAATTTATTGTTTTTTATAACTCATTTCACTGCAAACCTATTTTTTCAAAATAAAATATTAACTCAAAATCTTATTGATAAAAGGACTTTAAATACTTACTGGTTTCAGTTTCTGTAATATGCAGATGCAAACATTATTCTATAAATAAAGAATAATCTATTAACTTTAACTTTAATTTATCTATTATCAACTTACTCCTTCATTTATGCAAACAGAGATTGCATTTTTAACTTCATCCTTTCTCTGTTAAATTAAATTAAATTTAAAAAAGAAAACATTGAAGTTATAAATTTTATCACTCACATCTTCCAAACACATATTAAGAAAATCTGTATTTGCTTGCTCAAAGGTTTTGTCACATATCTGATTTTAAAAACAAAATTAACCTTAAATTTGCTTTAAAAAATCAAAATTTCACTTACGAAGACTGGTCTCTCATCGTAACACTTCTTTTTTTCCCATTCATAAAAATACATTAAAATCTAAAATAAATTATCATCTAGTAATTTACTTTTTCATTTTGTTTGTTTTCGCATTCTTTTTTAATTTCTGCATGCAGCATTTTACAATGTCTTGTTTGCTCTAGAAAATATTAAGTAAACAATCAAACCTCTACTTTACTATGGGAAATTTCAAATTTAATTTTTACCTTTTATTATACACATACCCGTCCTTTTGCCTTGCATTCTTGCTCATCAGGGTTTTTTGCCAATTCTTCCTGTTGTCTCTGTTTTTATTTTGAAAATATGTTTAGATTTTTAAAAAAATTCTAAAAAATATCTTACTTTTTTCCATGCATCCTCCTTGAAGCATGGCTGCAACAATTAAAGTTATTTATGTTTAAAACTAAAATTAAAATCATCAATACACTTGAATACATACTGCAACTGCGTAGACACATGCAACAGTGCAGGCCAAAGCTAAGATAACTAAACTTGAATTCATTTTGATGTATAGTTCCTATGGACCAACAGTGAGACTAAGGAATTGAATTTCGGGGTTTATATGTTATATGCATTGCACAAACAGGATGTTGGATTGCTTGAAAATTCTAAATTATGTATACAATGTGAAATCATGTTGAGTTTTCTATTGAAAATCACTTGACGTGGGATTGGATAAAGAACGATTTGGTTGATAGCATCTCTTTAGTAAAATTATTATAAACTGCGTGATGGTGGATGGAAAAATGGAAGAATTTGATAGTGAAATTAGGAAAATTCATAAATTGTGCTGAATTATGTAAATTTCATGAAGAATCACTGTTAAGAGGATGTGTACTGCTGTTCACTACTTTTTCCCAGAATTGTGTGACAGACCAATGGGATAAAAGAAGGCTGAGAGGAACATTGGGAGAGTCACTTGTGCATACATCAACTCCTCCACATGTGATGCCAGATGAAGCCATATGGTGTTGTAACACTGTTCAACCTAGGACCATACATAGATGGACTTGACACAGCCTATATTAACATTATAAGCAATATGGTCTCTGATTCTAACACCATCTCTTGACTAATTTTTGCCAAAATTAGCATTATGTCATCACAATTTCTCAACATCTTTTCAATGTGACCAGGAAGTGTCTAGCTTAGTGTACTATTGTTGTGGTTCTAGATCCTGGTTTTAGTTAACCTTCTAGAAATAAGTCAAGGCATGTGAAAAGCAAATAGAAAAATTGTTTATTTTGTCAAGTCAAGGCTGTATCTTAGACTGGATAGTTTGAATGTTAGTTGAACTTTCTGTAGGAGGCCAGACAAAAAACTGGAAAGCTCTATCCTCTTATGGTCAAGGCTGGAATGGAGGAATGGCTGGTGTCTGAGGGAGACAACATTGTATTTTGGTTATGTTTGGTCATCGCTCGATGACTTGGAGTTGCTTGTTTAACTCAGGTTGCTTGACACAATCACTTATTTGATTTATTTCCACAGTTGCAAGTAATGACTAAGAATCTCCAAATCATCTAGCCGATGAAGACTTTGTAACTCGATAGGCATTTAGTCTATATCTAGCAGTTTTAGGATCTTAGTGTCTAGTTCTGTGTAGCAAGTCAAGGTGCACATCATAGTTCTTCTAATTGCTATCTCGTCTAATAGGTCAAGGCATGCAAGTTGACAGCTGGGAGTTAGGTACCAGGTCAAAGCGCGTAATTGTGAGTTGGCAAAGAGATATCATTTCTACTCTTGTGTCAAGCTTGTGGATGAACATGATTGTATCTAGCTTTATTAGTTAACTTTGGGTAATTTTAGTAGATCATCAACAAGAGATGGTCATGAGTTTGAGTGACTTATGCTGTTTTGAGGCATCAAGCTTTAGCTGGACATCACAACTTTTTCTTTTTATGTCAGCAATTTATTTCAAAATTTACATAGACATCAATTTAATTTTTCTTGATATTTTTGAAACTCAATTCATCACAAATCTATTTTTTGAAATAAAATATTAACTTATAATCTTATTGCTAAAATGTTCTCAAATACTTACTGGTTGCAGGTTCTTTATTATGCAAATGCAGACATTCTGATGTAAATAAAATTTAGTTTATTAATTTTAACTTTGATTTATCTGTTTTCAATCAACTTACTTTGGAACTTTTGCAACTAGAGATTGCTTCTTCAACATCTTTCTTTCTCTGTTAAATTAAATTAGATTTTTAAAAGAAAATATTGAAGTTAGAAAATTTCATTAACTTACTGTCTCCAAACACATATTAAGAAATTTTTTATTTTCTTGCTCAAAGGTTCTATCACATTTCTGATTTTAAAATAAAATTAATCTTAAATTTGCTTTAAAAAAACTCAAAAACTCACTAAGCCCATTTTTTCTGCGACACATATTTCTCTTTCCTATTCATAAAAATATATTAAAATCTCAAATAACTAATTTATCTAGTCATTTACTTCGCCTTCTTTTCCATGGCATTCTTTCCTAGCTGTTGTTGACTTAGCAATGAGCTTGTTCATACAGCATTGATGGATGTCATCGTTGCTCTAGAAAATATTAACTAAACAATTGAATCTCACTATAAGAAAATTTTTTAAATCACCCAGCAAAAAAAGTGTAAAAAGTCACGTAGATATGTATGTGAAAACAATCTTAAACCTTTACAGGTCAAATAATGTATCCATTCATGTCTTTTTATATATTTTTTGATGAAAGTGTGGGTGTCTCTGTAGGATTTCTTATCAAATTGACTTATTACATAGGAGGAATCTAATTTTTTATTTTATTATACACTTACACCTCCTTTTGCCTTGCATTCTTGCACTTCAGGGATTTTCTCCTGTTCTTCTATACTGTGCTATTTTTTTAGGAAAAATTTTTAATTTTTTTAAAAGTTTTATAAAATATCTATTACTTTTCTCCATTCAGCTGCCTTGAAGCATGGCTGCAAAAGAAATTAAAGTTATTTACATTTAAAATCATCAGTATACTCTATACTTACCCCATCTGCATAGACAGCGGCAACAGTGCAGGCCAAAGCAAAGATAACTAAACTTGAATTCATTTTGATGCTAAAAGTTTGTATGGATCAGTGAGACTGAAGCATTGAATTTCTGGGTTTATATTCTGAATGTATTGCATGAAGAGGATGTTGGATTGCATGTAAATGCTATGTAATGACAAAGAATGATTTTGTTTATAGCATAGCTTCCATGAAATTATAATAAACTGCATGTTGGTGAAAGAGAAAATGGAAGTGAATTTGATAGTGAAATTAGGAAAATTCATAAATTGTTATGGATTATATAAATTTGATAATAACAAAAATAGGATGTAACCCTTTGATTACTGGCCACTGAAATAATAGGCCAACTATGCTTATCTACTTTGTTGTACACAATAAACACTACAGATCTTTTTTCTTCAGCTAACCACATTCATATATTGTGGTTATAATAAGGTCAAGCACAAGCTGAAGGGTGTTGATTGATTGCAAGAATGACACAATTTTATGATGTGATTGTCAGGGTCAGAACTTTTGCATAAGCAATAACTCAAAAAAATTATTTATGAATGATGCTGAAATTTGCAGAGAATAAAGTTTATGTGAATATAATAACATTAAAAAAATGTAAGAATTTTATCTTTAATAGAAATCAATTTTTCCTGCTTTAGAAAAATGTGTATTTTATTGGTATCCAAAGGGTTAACATGATGTGGGACATTCTGTGGGACCTTGCATATAGATCTTATGGATTTCTACATGTTTGACATTTCTTGGTTTACAATATGTCTTCAGGACTTTCTGTGGACAAGTGGGATGTTCTTGTGCTGTCTGGGCAGTTCCTTGGTTATGTACAAAAAT
>JAQIXT010002291.1:0-11397 GCA_034700445.1 Stenotaenia linearis | reverse complement strand
AAGTGGTAGAATGGAGAAGTGGGACGCAAGTGTCGATACTGCGGGTTGAGACGCGATGTAAGCCGCCAACGGGGATCATTATCGCTTGGCCCCGCCGCTGCTCCGGCATCGGCGTGGGATCGAGACGTACCAGTCGCAGATACATACGGTTAGCCGGCTTAGGAATAAAGCCAACATCACGTAAAGAATCAGTATCCGTGTCACTCATTTTATTAGTGCACCGTGGAACCGGGGATCTCCAGCCTCCCTAGGGCCGGAACCTCGGAACCCGGTCACAATTTAAATGATAAATCTCTTTAATACCAGTATAATTAATTTTTCTAAAATGGGAAAATCGACTCGGATCCGCCCATGCACAATTTTAATCTCCTAAGCAAACACATTAATCTTATCAACTGTTCTTTGTAAACACAATTATATCGATCTCTTTTACTTCGACCTAGTTTTCACGAAGAATGGCAACGATTTTCGTGTCTCACGAATCAATTCGTTTAAAAAATAACTTGAACCGATTTTGGTCACGTTTGTTTCGTATTTACGATCTGAAACTCCACGCAATTGACACAGAATCAAAAAAATCAAAGAAATCATGTCTAATCTTAATACCTCAATGTCTTATTATACTTCTCTCACTTCGTTACTTCGCTGTTTCCATTCGAAAGATAAGTTACGAAGCGTTTGCTTTGCTTGTTCCAACAATTCTGCTTTTCTCTTTATCAATCACAACTGCTTTGTTTTTTCGAAAATACGAAACGAAATTTTCGTCTTTCTACAAAACTCTCTGCGACCTCCCAGTTTTCGATGACCCTAAGAAACTGAAACAAATTCAACGTCATATTTACACTTCTTTGGCCGTCGTTATTACACTCAATTTAACGTCGCATGGAGTTTTTGTGTTTCTCTTCATCGAAATCAAAGATTTATTGACAAACTACATGTTACTCGATAACTCCGAGTTTGGTTTGTATCTTACAATTGTTTACATAACCGCCGAAACTTTATTCTACGACGTTTTTTGTAAATTGTTTGTGAGCTTCACCGTTATTTACTTCTCGCACGTTTGTAAGGCACTCTGTTTGGGTTTTGAGGATTTGAACGTCGATTTGGAGCGTGAAATGTCGTTGATGTTGAGCGGTGAGAAATTAGTCGAGTATCGACGTCGGTTTCGATGTTTTTCGCGTTTGGCTGATGAAATAAGTTCGAATTTTTCGCCGGTTTTGCTGATTTGGTTGTTTGGATTTATCGGAGCTTTTTGTTTGAGAATTCGGTCGATTAAAGATTCCATAAGTGTCTATCAAGTTGCGTTTTTTGTAGTCGATGGACTTACTTTAGTTCAATTATTGATTTTGATTTTTAAGAGTTCGTCGGAATTGCACAGTGAGGTAATTACAAATTTATTTTAAATGATCAAAGGGTTTGATTTGTGTATTGCAGGCCCACAAAATGAAAGGGAAAGTGACCGAAATCGTATTGAGTGATGAGGATTGCGTCGGAGGAGACCAAGAGGCAAGAATTTGTAATTTTTGAAAAATGAAATTCGCAGTTAAAGTTTTGTTTTGTAGTTTGTTTACAAAAACACTTTGTTGTTCTCTCAAACGCTTAATGCCGACAATGTTGGAATTAATGTGTCTGGATACTTCTTGTTGAGTATTTGCAGTTTTCTTAACGTAAATGTTTTATTTGTATCGTTTTAGACACGTAATGATACTATTTATGTTTTTAGATGGCATCGGTCGTGATAACTTATGTTATTTTGGTTTACCAGTCGTAAATATTATTTACAGAATCGAATTTTATTTTATTTTTCACAATTTTTCAGTTTCTTTTTGCTTACTTGTCACACTGAACTGTTGTGTATTAAATTCAATCATTCACGACAGTTCTATCGCTGACGTCATAATGAATCAACTTCCTTATTTAAATTATGTATTATGTATTAAATTAGATATTGATTACAACATAAAATGAAAAATACATTTAAAAAATGATTAGTTACTATCATTTCCAATCAGACTAAATCCAATCAGACTAAATAAGACAGATCGAACTTTTATTTCCAAGCAAATGGAAACAAAAATTCCTAAATTTCTATCTAAACTTCTATACGACTCATAAAAAATTTTCAATACCATTTTCATTAAGCCAACTTGTGACCAATGAATAATTTGTGATGGTTTAAACCATACTTAATTAATTGCCCGCCCACGTTCAAACATTGTGTTTCATCACTCCACAGCCACTTGAGAGGACACGCATTGTGACCCGGTTCCTGCCTTAGGGGCGGCGGAGGGTCCACGGTTCCACGGTACACTAATAAATGAGTGACATGGACAATGATTCACGTTGCTGGTTTGGCTTTATTCTGAAGCCGGTGAACTGCTTACTCCCGTGTCTGGTATGTCTCGGTCCCACGCCGATGCTTTCGTATCGGCGGGGCCAAACGCTAAGTTCCCTTCGACGGCTTACCCCGCATTTCAACCCGCAGTATCGAGACTCGCATCCCGTAACACCATCTCTTTACCTTCGGGCTTCATTGGGCGTCGACATGGGGAGAAGGAACATGTTGCGCGTTCGCATGCCGGAAGAGTTCTCTCCGCAAGGCGCCCTTGGCCCTGCCACGTAAACTCGGGTTGGTCACGTACTTCCGGTACACCTAAGGTGACCAATCCCTTAGCGGTACGACAGCCAGTGCCGACCGGTGAGTCACCGGCGGTCACAGCATCAATGCCACAGACATTCCTTTTCCAGATTGGGCCACGAGCAATGGCTCCGCCCCAAATTTTTACAAACAATATCCAAACCCATGCCTTGTGAGAGATTTGAAAGGGAGTTGAATGATAAACACTGAATGTTTTGAACATGACTATAGTGAGTGAGATTTTTAAATGTCATGCGACTCAAAGCCCCCACCCCGTCTTATTTCGAAACTGAGAAATGTCGATGATAAGTGAAATAATTATACAATAATACATGGAAATTAATGACTTGAAAAGTACTTTGAAATGTAATTAAAGGTTAATATTTAGAAATGACGTACGTGGATGAGGATAACTTTACAACGGGAAATGCACTGCTGCAAAAATATTATTATTTATAATTTATTGAACCTTGGAAATATTTTGTTCAGAATGGATTTCGTAATTGTTATTTTCTATTTAAACAAACATTTTATTATTTTTTTCCAAATTTTGGCATTACTGTTGTATGCTACAAGTAGGAAGAACCCTTGTAAAAATGTTGCGACGTTACAAATAATGTCATAAATCATAATTCGAGAGTAAAACCGAGCTAAAAACCAATCTGGAAATGTTAAGAGCCACGGTATAGCTAAAACCATCATAAACTTGAGAAAAAATCGCCATCTGTAAATAGAGAATTTCTAAACCAAACTAAAATTCACTTTTCAAACAGCATGCTAACGTATTGCAATACTTACAATCTTACTTTCAGGTGTCGGTTTTTAGAAACCAATTTGAAATCGCCCGCAAATTGCCGCACATTATACACAATTATCCCGAACAAAATAAAATTAAAACCTTGCAGCACTTCCAAAGTCCCATACGCAACCATACCTTGCAGTTCGTTGTAACTAAAAAGTGACAAACAACTTTTATCCGCACCATTATCGCATTCGTACGTCGCTAACACCAGAACTGCTGGTATCGACCAACCAAATATAGATTGAACCATAAATTTCTTATTACTTCCAACTGGATTTGCTAGTAAAATCCGATCTTTGTGCAAATGTCTCCACATATCGAAAACAATAACCGTCAACCAAGAAATTGCAGCTCGACCGCTGTAATTAAGTAGAAAACTTGTAACGTAACACATTGTTCCATCGGGTCTGGTGGTTAAACTTCGCAAAATGATGCAACACATGTATAAAAGTAAACTCAACGAGTGACAAACGAGGGGTCTTCTGTCATAGATGCTTCTTGGTACAAATAATTCTAAAATTATAGTTAAAACAAGGCAGAGTGCAGAAATAGCGGATGCTAGGGCCGAAAGTACATCCATTTCGTAGAAAGGAGGTGCGAGACAATCTGGCAGGACCGTGTAAACCGAATTGTCGATCAAATTCCATGCAAATTCTCGAAATTTGAACTTGCCGTAATCGTCGTTCCATTTGCAACCCGACGAATGGTTTGCGTGTTTTGGTCTGTAAGTGATGGTATAGTTTTCGTCCATTTCGTAATCGTTTTGATCCAGTTTCCATTTGTATGACTCTTTGAATTCTTTTGTTATTGGCGAGCAAAATGTTGCATTTAAGATTTTGGCACATGATATAAAGTCCGAGACATTTGAAGAGTTTTGTGAGAGCATTGTGTTGTTACCTGTGAAGCAAAACACTTTTCCAAACGCTGTTTCGTTGACATTGATGATCGGAATTCGGTAAGTTTGCATTTTAAACAGCTGAATTAATTAGTTGAAATTGCACTGAGTTGTTACAGCGTACTGATTCAGAGAGCACCGGAGAAGTAATCAAGTTGTTTCACACTCACTGCAATATTGAGAAATGCTCATTAAAAGGAAGTTAATTAAAGGGAAACTTTGCAATGTAATTAAAAATTGTTACTTTCATACTTGAATGATTAAAACTTATTACGGGAGATATACAGCAGTAAACTTACTACAATTATCTGCTGTTGCTAATTTGTGTTAAAGTATTACAACCTTAGGTATCTATAAATTTGTATTATGTTGCACTTTCTATTCTGTCCATGTGAAACAATTAAATTTATTGATATTTTATTCTTCATTGTTACATTTACTAAAATTCATTAACTAAAGCTATAAAAATAGAATAAATTCTTTATTTAAATAAAGCACAAATTTCAGAAAGTGGATCAACCCTTTCTTCATTTCGTTACAGTCGAACCCATTACAACTATCTATTATTACTACTAAAAACTTCTTCTATAGGCTCGAATGCTTTCATTAGCTTGGAGGATTTTCTGATTATTACAAAAATCATAATAATCGCAAAAATCACTGTAATAATCGTTAAATCCCGAAATCCATTTTTTAAATACACCCATTACTGTAAAAAATGGCAGAACAAGAATCTTCTTAAAGCTCGGGAAGTTCCATTTACGCGACAAATCATCGTCTTCATCGAAACTCGAATCTGAAAATCCGTCTTCCATCAATTCGTAACTTCCGACCGTAAAATCAAGGTCATTTGGGTCGTCGTAATCGTATTCGTCGAAAACGTAAGACATTATTGCAATTATTATTCAGTCTTTTGTATGCCTTAAGGAAAATCTATTTGTACGTAATGTCGAACTTGGCCAGTCTTTATATACCATAGAACCGCCAAGTGTCGGGGTCACGTGATTCTAAGTGACTTTGGGGGGGTAAATGACGTAAGCAGGAGGAAATCACGTGCGCAATTATGTCGTACATGTGTAATTTAATTTTCAGTTGTGTTATGAATTTTTGTTGTTGTTTCCGATTAGATTTTAATTATAAATTCGAAATTTACTGAATGTCATAGTCATATTCACTGACAAAATAGCGCATTGTTGCAATTTTTCAATCTTCTGTATGTATAAACACAACTAGTGGTGTTTTTATATAAGACTGAAGTGTCACGTGATTCTAAACCTACGTACCGTATACGTACTTCAGATCTGAAAATATGACGTATACAAAACTAGAGAATCTGTCAGAAGCCGTCCCGTCAGACCTTGAAAACGTCAGAACCAACGTTTCGATTTTTGTAGATTCGGAGGGGCTTTTGAGAGTTAAGGCCGTTTACATTTCGCCCCAGTCTCCCTCAATTCTAAACATCCACTTCTTCTTGATAAATCGCATCATGCTACCCACTTAATAATAAATGATTGTCATAATCGTGTATCGCATTTAGGAGTCGAATCAACGATAGCAGAATTTAGGACAAATTTTTGGTGTCAACATTCTAGGCAGTTTATTAAAACTCACATCTCTCATTGTATTAAGTGTCGCCGAGTGAATGGGCGTTTATCAAAACAAGTCATGGCCCCCCTCCCTTTCGATCGGGTAAACCCTTCTGATTCTTTCTCCACTTCCGGTGTTGATTTTGCGGGTCCTCTTTATCTTTCAGATAAGAGTAAATGCTATGTATCGCTGTTCATGTGTGCAGTTACTAGGGCCGTACACCTCGAGTTATTGTCTGATATGAGTTCAGAAAAATTCCGATAAATCGGCAAATCCAATCACATCACTCCAAAAAGTCATCGAACTCTCACTCCAATCTCGCACATTCACACCGAACACCGTAAAATCAAAGATGGCTGAAGCTAACCGAAAGCTCGAAAATACCCTTCTGGGTAAATTACTAATGGCTAAACCTAACGAAAATCCCCAGACATCCACTCCGAATACATCAAACACGGCTGAAGCTAAGGGAAACAGCGAAATATCCACTCCGGCTACATTGAAGAAGGTGGAATTAGCGATTGGGAAATTAAACGGCTATGAGGTGGCCTGCTTCGTGAGAATAGCAGTAGAAGACTATGAATATTCCTTAAGACACGCTTTGATGACACTCATACTCCACGATTACGATCTACCAAGTGCGCGAAAAGCGATTACGAAACTCCCTACTTTTCCTAAAGAAGAAGAAGGAGTGAAAGCAAAGGAGTTTGTCCCAACGTCCCCGGAAATCGAGAGTGATTTAGTGGAGTTAGAAAAGTTTTACACAAGTGAACTTCAAAAACTTGAAGAGACTGTCGGAAATCCTGTCTGGAACTGAATCGGAAGATATCGACATTGAAAGCGTTTAATTTTTCGAGGTTCTAAGAAGAAAATGTGTTTGTTTGATGTAAATGTGTGATGAATGGAAATTTGTTTGTGTTTTTCTATTAATTTATATAAATAAGTGTTAAGTTATGATAATGAAATGTATGTTTTGGTAATTTTAGCTAATTTAAAGTGTTTGGAAGATGTCGATAACATTTAATTTTTGTATCATATGAAGAAAGTTAACGTTCGTTTGATGAAAATTATGAATGAAAAATTTTGTGTTAAAATGTTTTTTTCTTAATTCTTGTTAATTTAAATGATAATGTAATATATTTTTGAGTAATTTCGGCTAATTTAAAGAATTGTACGTAATTGTGAATTTGTTTTTGTTTGATATTAAAGAATTTAATTTGAAAAAAAAAATTATTCATTATTCTCGCACATTTCACATTCAGCTTTCAAGTGAGCTGACATTTCGATTTTCAGCGTCTACAATTCGTCTTACATCTAACTTACATCAACTCATTTTTCAACGACAATTTTATCCAACAAATCAATTTTTTTCTGTTCTAGTTCACTTATCCGTTTCTGCTTTTTTGAGCGCGATTTCGCAGCGGCGAGTTTATTATTTTCCCTTTTTGTCTTCAATTTTAAATTTTTTTGCTCTTCGATGTCAAGCTCTGGTTTCAAATTTACAATACTTACAGGGATGACGGAACTATCCCATCGCCGAATTTGTAGCTACTATTTCTACGTATTCTCTATTCGCATTCGCAAAAAATTAAATCATTAACGTACATTAGGTAACTATTAGGTAACTAATCAATTTTGTAACACTGATATAAATATTCTGCGGTTTTAAAAGCATAAACCTTTAAAGATGAGCAAACATGATACTTGTTCATTTTATATCCATGCATGAAATTGTTTCAGTTCAAAGAATTATTACATGGTAGCGTTACCCAGCAGCAGTCAGTATCCAATCGCGGAGCTTCTTTTACGCGCGGTTTTTTTTTAGTACGGTAGATCGGTTCGCATTCGAGTGCCTCATCTTGAAATGTTTAGATTTAGATTCAGTAGTAAGGATCACAAAATATCTGAAAACTTTATACTGTATTTATTTTTGTTTAAATCAGGAGAAATTCACCCAGAGCAAAACAACGCTCAAAAACGATCCATGAATTATGAACAATTGCCCAACAAACGAGCTCGGATAAATCGCCCATGGACGGTTGAAGAAGAGCTAGCAATAGCTCATTATTTCGCTGAAAAGCCTTATTTGGGTAGAGAACAAGTAAGAATATGATTGATAATTGTTTTACTTTTTTTGTTCAATGATAAAAAGCTAATGTTATTTCAACATATTGATCAAATGTTAATTTTACAACATAATTTCAACTTTTAATGAATTAAATGTTCGATTCTAAATGTTGCTTTATTATATATTGACAATAAAACAACATTTAAAACATAAAACAAATGTTTTATTTTACAGTTTTTAAATAACGTTAAATCAATGTACCGAAAAATAAATATAAATTTAAAAGAATGTTTTTATAAATGACATTTTAATGTTGAATCAACATTCGCTAAATTATACTGTAATTTTCCAGACGAAACAAACACTGGCGCAATACCAAAGAAAAATGGCCAAAGAGTTGAACCTGCCAAATTGTACCTTCAGGAAATTTCAAAATAAATGTGACAATATGCGTAGAAAATATAATGAAACGAAAAAGTGGATAGAGAAAACTGGTCAGGAGATAAAAGATAGAAATCCAGAAGCTTTTTCAGGTAAATTATTTAAAAATTATTTTTATGATTATGATATTTAACTATTTTGTAATTTTTATTTTTTACAGAAATTGTTGAAAACTTGTGCCACTATTATTACGTTTTCGACAAAGCATTTGGAAGTGACCAAGCCGTAGATACTACCGTCGCAAATACTATTGATGGAAATACTACTGGCGTAAACATCACTGACTTAAATACTACTGAGGATGGAAATACTACTGGCGTAAATATCACTGACTTAAATACTACTGAGGACGTAAATGCTACTGGCGTAAATACCACTGAAAATCAAACTGCACCAGAATTTTATCCAAATAAATGCAATTCTTGGCAGCAAATCGAAGAGTTCAAAATCTCGTGTGAACAGATAAGATGGGAGGAAACAAAGGAGCTGGAATTGAAGAAAATGAAATTGGAACATGAAAAATCCATTCAATTAGCCACGATAAATAAGGAAGTAGAGATGAAGCGATTGGCATTAGAAGAAAAGAAATTGGAATTAAAATTTCTGAAGTTAAGACAAAAATAATTGTTAAAATGTCATTAATTATACCATTTTTATAAAACACTGTACGAAAATGGTACAATAAAATCAACTTTCAAAATCAACTTTTTTTCTTTACTTCTATGACCAGTTGTTTTGTTTGTTTGTGTACCTAACCAAATCTTCCTTCAACCCGTGGAAAATCCACTCTAAACCCACGGAAATTCACTCCCATCCCATGAAAACCTCTCAGCCAGTTTAAAGTCCACTCTCTGCTCATAAAAAAACCTCTTTAAGCCCAACCTGGTGAATATAAATATTTGCAGTTTTAAAAGCATAAATCGTTTTTGTAGCTCCAAGCCTAGCCTTAAGCCTCATCTAAACCTTTTTCATGTTCTTTGTTCTTTTGCTTGTTGTTCTTTTTGTATGTATTGTTAGTAATAATGGCCTGCTGCATCACACCAATGATCATTATTGCTGTTAACAAAGGTGTGATGCAGAGGTTTCTTGGATTGTTGTGTATTAGGTTTAAGTCAGAAGGTTTTCTTCTCTCTTGGAGAGAAAAGCTAAGTAAACACACTCTCTCTTACCTCTCTCTCTTCTCTCTCTTTCTCTTCTCTTAGCTTTAAGTCTAACCTCTAGGCCTTTAGGCCTTCTTAGTTTCTTGGCCCGGCACTTAGCTACTCTCGCTTAGAGAGTAGCGTTGGACACCGGGCATCCAGGAGGACGCAACTGACCACTGCACTATACGGTCAGGTCACGTGGCCAGTTGACTGGCCTCCTGAGGAACTAACAGCTTAGACCTAGTACGGTCTTAAGTCCCTCCTCTTCCCCTGCGCGTTGACTAACAGCGAGTCCCGTTAACACCTTTAAATATGAGCAAACATGACAGTCAGTATCCATTCGCGGGACTTCTATTTACGCACGTTTTTTTTTTAGTAGTTTGGTTCGTGTTCGGGTGCCTCATCTTGAAATGTTTCGATTCAATGGTAAGAATTACAAAATCTCTGAAAACCGTAAAGTTATTTTTGTTTAAATCAGTTGAAATTCACGCAGAACAAAACAACGCTCAAAAACGACCCATCAATTATGAACAATGGCCCAACAAACGAGCTCGGATAAATCGGTCATGGTCGGTTGAAGAAGAGCTAGCAATAGCTCATTATTTCGCTGAAAAGCCATATTTGGGTAGAGAACGGGTAAGAATATGATTGTTTTTCTTTTACACTTTATTGTTCAATGATAAAATGCAAATGTTATTTCAACATATTGATCAAATGTTAATTTTGCAACATTATTTCAACTTTTAATGCTCATTCAATGTTGAATGAATTAAATGTTCGATTCTAAATGTTGTTTTATTGTTATTGACAATAAGACAACATTTAAAAAATGTTGTTTTATTGTTTAAATGTTTTATTTACAGTTTTTAAATAACGTTAAATATAAATTTAACGTTAAGTGTTAAGATAATGTTTTTATATATGGCATTTTAATGTTGAATCAACATTCGCAGTTTATAGGGATGTTGATCAATGAAGTTAATGCTAAATTATACTGTAATTTTCTAGATAAAACAACCACTGGCACAATACGAAAGAAAAATGCTGAAAGAGTTGAACCTGCCAAATTGTAGTGTCAGAAAAATTAAAAATAAATGTGACCATATGCGTAGAAAGTATAATGAAACGAAAAAGTGGATAGAGAAAACCGGTCAGGAGATAAAGGATAGAAATCCAGAAGCTTTTACAGGTAAAGAAATTAAAAATTACTGTAGTATTATTTTTGTGATTATGATATTTAACTATTTTGTAATTTTTTCTTTTTCAGAGATTGTTGAAAATTTGTGCCACTATTATTACGTTTTCGATAAAGTATTTGGAAGTAACCAAGCCCTCGATACTACCGTCGCAAATACTACTGACAGAAATACTTCTGGCGAAAATACCATTGATTTAAATACTACTGGCGAAAATACCATTGATTTAAATACTATTGAGGACGTAAATGCTACTGGCCATAGTACTACTGATGTAAATTTCACTGAAAATCAAACTGCATCAGAAATTTATCCAAATAAATGCAATTCTTGGCTGCAAATCGAAGAGTTCAAAATCTCATGTGAACAGAGAAGATGGGAGGAAACAAAGGAGTTGGAACTGAAGAAACTGAAAATGGAACATGAAAATTCCATTCAATTAGCCACGATAAATAAGGAAGTAGAGATGAAGCGATTGGCATTAGAAGAAAAAAAATTGGAATTAAAATTTCTGAAGTTAAGACAAAAATAATTGTTAAAATGTCGTTAATTATACCATTTTTATAAAAGACTGTACTAAAATGGTATAATAAAATCAACTTTCAAAATCAAATTTTTTCTTTACTTC
>JAQIXT010002290.1:0-11398 GCA_034700445.1 Stenotaenia linearis | reverse complement strand
ACTATTTTCTTAATTGGGAGATTAATTTTGCAGGAATATATTTGTGAACTTTGAGGATTTGCTCTTGTTTCCGTCTCCTGTGTGGGAAAATTTGTTGCCCTAATTAAAGCATCCTTCTCTAGACGCTCATAATTCGCGATTTGAGTTAATTAGTTCTTCTCGCGTTGGAATCCCCAATTGGTAGGCGAAGGTTTGGCCGTGGTCGCTCTCTAGGGAGAGATAGTCTAATACACATATTTATCTTGGCGAACGGGGTGCGCCATAAATGTTCGCCAGGTCCCTGTTGTTGCGTCTATGAAGTTTGAGTTTATTGTCTTCAGAGTAAAAATTCATTTTGCGGATTAGGTATTAATTTTGTTTAATGCCTTCAACTTGTGCTCGGTGTTTCAGTGGCCGAGCTCTTATCGGCGGGGAAAGCATCCTGTTGCAGAGGTAGCTGTTGATTCTGGCGGTTAAAGCTGTGGTGGGGGTTTAAAGGGGCTTCCGGTTGGGTTGGGGGGGAGGGGTTTTGGGGGGTGTGAAGTATCCGAGGGGTGTGGGGGTTGGGGGTGAACCGGAAGTGGGGTTTTGGGGCGCTCCAAATCGGGTGGTTTGTGGAATTTTGGTGAGGTGTCAGTTTGGAGCGTTGAAAAAGGGCACTTCCGGTTGAGTTGGGGTGTAGGGGTTTTAGGGACTTGTGCTACCCGAGGGGGTGTTAGGGTTCTATAAGTATGTTTGGTTTTGGTGAACCGGAAGTGGTGTTTTTGGGCGCTCCAAATTGAGTGGTTTGTGGAAATTTTCGCTGGGGGTCAGTTTGGAGCGTTGAAGAACAGCACTTCCGGTTGGGTTGGGGGTTGGGACTTTTAGGGACTTGGGCTACCCGAGAGGGTGTTACGGTTCTGTAAGTATTTTTGGTTTTGGTAAACCGGAAGTGGTCTTTTTGAATGCTCCAAATTGGTTGGATTGAGGAAATTTTCGCATTGCAAATTAGTTGTACTTTTGGATATTCCAAATTGAATGACGTAATAGTTTGTTATTATATTTTTATTCCATTATAATTTTTAAAAATTTAAAGTGTTGAATAATGGCTCATGTTATTTTGATGTTATTTCAGATTTCACTCTCAGTGGCGCTGCATCACATGAAAAGTCTAAGGGAACCATTTCAGCCATTGTATTTTTGTTTTAAAGAATCAAGAGAACAGATTAATAAAAATTTTTTATTGGCTGATAGGTCAGCAAAATATGTATTATGTGTTTTATAATGTAAAACTGAAGTGACTAATAATAAAAAATGATTTTGGAAATAATTTGAAATATTGTACTCTAATAATACGAATAAAATGATAGTAAACTGAAACAAATCAGTTCTCTTGATCTTTAAGATAAGTGATAGTGATTGATCAGATTTGTCTCAAGATAAAATAAACAGTTGAAATTCAATTCTTGGAGTTTCTTAGATCCTAAGTGGTGTTGGTGTTTAGCCCTAGTTGCAGAACTTTGGACAAAAATAGTCTTTTTTATTGGCAATGGCATTGCTATATCAATTGCTTAGACCATTCTGGCCTGGTCTGGATGACTAATCACAAATCCAAAAATATTAGTTTTATTGTATTTGGAAAAGAAGAATTGGTTGTTGTTCTGCTTTCTTAGATTTCAAATCTTTTGTTGAGAGAACTGATGTTTTGTGAAACTACTTGTTGATTTATTACTGATCTTTACTAACAAAGAGCCAAGTCTACAAGGAAGAAGTCTTATTACAACTCCAAGTTATTAAAATCAAAAGAAAAAGTGAGTAATTTTCCAGCTAGCACACAAATATTTGCTGTTTTGCTTCCAGAAATTTTGAAACATCTTTGAACAAGTCCATATGACCGCAGAAGGTCCCGCAGGATGTTCTCAGGATATTCACTGGACATTCAAAGGCAGTCTTATTCAGTGAGGAATGTTTTATGGATGTTTTGAAGACATCACATGCTTTTAGAACCATTCTGAGAATGTCTGCAGAAGTCCAATTGATGATGCTTTGTGGAAGTTTATAGGTGGTATTATGGGCGTCCTGAAAATGTTTTGTGCACTTCTTGTGTTTTCTTGGTTGTATTGAAATTTTAATTTTAATATACATTTCATCTTGTGTGGACTGTTCTCACTGTTTACTTTCTGCTTCTTTCTTGTAACTCTGCAAGTGCTTCACCTCAGGTCCTAAGTAATTCACCTCAAGTAATAGAAGTTCAATCCTTCAGCCAACTTTGGTTTCTTTTCTGAGGGAAGTAAATATCAGACTGGAAAAACTCTCTGAGAATATTACTTGTCTGCCTTTAAACCTCTGACTTTCTTGATTAATGAAAATATTCTTAACAAATGCTATTATAGTTTATCAATCTTACGTTGAAAGATTTTCGCCCTAAGTTGAAGATCCTTGGAGAGCCAAGATTTCCAGAAGGACGGCTTGCTACCTTATGTCAATATTTGGTCTAAGTAGATCAATATTGGTTAACATTAAATGTCGCTGAAGATAATTATAGCTATCCTTCACAATTACACTTAACTAAGTCATCCTGTTGTAAATCTATGTAAAATGTTTTTAGATTTCGTGATTTCATATTCACAGAATATCCTTCGCCTGCTCAAGGATTTTCTTTATATCCATAGAAAGACCCGTAGGCATTCTAACTTGCCAAACTGTGGCTTTCCGTAGAGGACATTCAAACTAACATCCTGAGATGAGTATTTTCTAGACTCTTCAGGACATCGAGTTTGGCATATCCTTGGAAGGATGTTTTGTGGACGTCTTCAGGATGTCCAATTAATGATGACTTGTGGAGGTTTGTAAATGGTGATTTATTGAGCTTGGATATTTTCTGGATTATTTGGATGCTTTTAGAGAACTCTCAAGACATCTGAATATCTGCAGATGAAAAATGTTTGTGAACATATACTAGGAATTTCAAACTGGACACTGGACACTGACTTTAGTGTAAATCTAAAGTATTTTAATCTTGAAGAATAAAAAATTCTATTGCTTAATCATACTCTTAAAGTAAGTTTAATATTACAGTCGGACCCGCTTATAGCGTCAATCAAGGGACCGGGCTTAAATTGACGCTATAAGCGGGTTGACGCTACAAGCGAATCTGCTTACAGCATCAATGTGTTGGCCGGACCGCACCAAACGTGACGCTATAAGCGGGTTGACTCTATAGCCGAGGTCGCTACTAGCGGGTCCGACTGTATATGACTAGTTATTTGTTAATACAAATTGTGTAATCTTGAACTCAGTTTTTAAATCTGCAATAATCCTCAGTGATAAAACACCAATGTTCCCCTTTTTTTTACTGCAGGAGGCATTAGCTTACTTCCAGAGGCTTTCCTTGACTCAATATTACTTTAAAGAAAAAAATAAGAGAAATTGCATCTTGTTTTCTACTTTTCCTTTAAAAGTGATTTATTCTGAAAAGAAAAGAGACAGGAGAGTGGCAAGAAAAAGGATGGTTTAATCGCAGAAGGGGAAATTGTCTAAGTTTGGATTTTGCTGCACGTCATCTCTTTGGATGAGAGGTGGCTTTAGGTCACTTTTCATCTTTCACATTGAAGCTTGTTTAATAAAATTGGAAGTTGGACAAGCTGTCAACTAACAAGAGAATGGACGGCCATTTTGTGAGTCACTGTGAAAAGGATGGATGACGTAATACCCTGAAAAGTGTTTGATTGGAATGTAATTACATGCAGTTTGACAGCTCTTGATACAAATCTTGATATAAATCCCATTGATTAAAGGGGTTGTGCAGTGAAAATAACAATTAGCAAATTTGATTAATTTAATTAATTATTGAACAAATTTCTAATGGGTTTTGGGGACAAAGTTTAAAGTTCCAGAAGATTATGTTTACCAGAAAAAAGTCTTGGGCTGATTTTGTGGCTTTGGGTTTTCACTTGGAATGTTTTCAGGATGATTTAATCTTCCCACAAAGTCTTGTGGAAGATTGTTTGTTGGATTCAAGTAGTAGTACATTTGGAGATTTTTAGTAAGTGGATTTGGAAAGTCAATAAAATTTGTAAATTGATGTCTGCTGACTTAAAGATGTCTGCTGAATGACATTTTTAAATAAATTGAAAAGCTGTTAATGATATTAAAGGATGTGTAAATGATCATCAAAAATTAATGACTAATTCATTTGAAAATATTCAGGATCACAGTTATGTAAATTTGTGATTGAAAACTAACAAGTTGGTTATTTTGGTTGTAATCACTTTAAATCAGATGAAAAAAGTGGTTTCAAAGTTAGGCACATTTATTCAACAGGAATAATCATGAAAATAACATTAGTTAAAAGGAAAACCCTGACTTTTAATCCATCAGAGCTCTAGTTTACTATCATGGACATGCAATTAACTTCCCTATTAGAGACATCATAAAATTTTCAGACAACCCTACAATTAACACAAACCAAACAGTCACACACTCCAAAAAACCATTGACAAAGTTCATGAGCAACAATAAATTAATTACAAAACTTGACCTCAGTGTTTCTCTTTAGATAGGCCTTACTTCGTGTAAACTTCTCCAAAAACAATTTTTTCTCAATGTTTTATTAAAACCAATGAAATTTACAGGCAAAAACCCTCCTGAATGTGAATTTTTCATTGCAACAAGTCCTTGAAAGCAACATGTTTTTATCTTAAAGCCTTTTTTGAGGTGTGTAGTGGAAGATTCATCCATAAACCATCTTGTGATAGGGAAAGATAATGCACTATGGTCACTGCTAGGGATATCTTGAGCTTGCAAAATGAATTTGACATGAAATATGGTTTACTCTTCCCTTAGCTGCAACTGGTGGTGGATTTGCTGGAAATTTTCACTTTTTTTCTCCTCTCCAGGGTTTGCTGTATTGAATTTTAATGCCAACAAGACTTTTTGTTTTGTTTTAAACAAAATTTGCTTCATAAGTTTCACAGCTTGTTGCCAGTAGAACCGATGTTGTCCACTCTTTCATTGATTTTCACTTGTTGGCCATCAGCAAGCTCAACATCTGAACCAACGCCTACATACACACTGGAACGTTGAGAATGCTTGGAATCTTTTTCCACTGCCATCAGAGGAGTGGGCAGTCTGAGTGCACTTGGCCCATTTTCAGGTATGGGGAAAAAGAAGGAAAGAAAAAGGCTTTATTCGTCTCCAGTCATCCATTATGGAAGTGTAGATGGCTTCTTGGCAAATGCATAGTATTGTGCAGCAAAACGTGATGCCAAAGAAGTTTTGGTTAAACTTGGTAATACCACATGTAAGCTGCATTTTTTCTTGCAGGTAAAGGAGATGGAACTGTAGTGAAACACTTGTTTTGAATGTTTAATAGATTCTGAGTGGTTTGTTGTTGGTTTATTGTCACCAGCTTCTAGGATACATACAGGGTTATTTTGGTTGACTGAACTTTAGGCTTAACTTGGAATACATGTGGTCAGATAATTCTTATGGCATGTATAAAATATGTGGCAAAATGTTTTGTTCACGTCAAAAATAAGTATTAAGGTCAAAATTAGTAATGCAATGTGACCGATGAAAAGACTCGTAAGTTGGTCATTAAGATTTTTGAATTTTGGTAACGATAAAAGTCACTTGGACTTTATTCTTAAATATTTCTAGACTAATTTGATGGTGCTTTTTAACTTTCTAATTGGAACTTTTATTCTATCTTTAATGGTTTAGAAGATAATGGATGACCTTGAAATTCACATTGCTGACGTTACCGTAGTCAAATTCATCTCCTCAATAATATCTTCTGACTTATTTCAAAGAGAAACAAACTTAACGGTTATTCCGACGACAAGAAAACAGGTGAAAAGACATTCAAAGCGATATAAGAGTTAAACACCTCTTAACGCACTAATTCCATAGAAAATCTTCGAAGGAAATTAAATTTCCTTCTTTTATTTATGAGGTGTTGGTACACGCGACATATTTGGTTAACCAGCAAGTCGGAGCGCCTTTATTCTTGTTGGCACTGATCGATCCCTCGATATGAATTAGAGTGCAGTATCTTGGCCCATTTGGCCTTGGGTTTTGCTTTATCTTCGCCTCCCATAAATGTCTCGATTCTCCGGCTCTGTCCAAGGGCAGCGAGCTTTGTGCGGCGGAGATAGGGCCCCGCAGCGAGGAATTGCTTTGCCCCCGTGGTCCCATACTATACTCAACCGTCAGTGGCGATGCCTGTTACTGAGATCTTGTCTTAGAGAAAACGAGATTCACTACAGGGAGCGATACTATTTGTGGCTGGTTGCATTGCGAGCAAATGGTAAAACACAATCTTCTTCCTACTCCCGCTGCACTGATTTTATTGACACACAAAAAGGATATAATTTTTTCTTTTCTCGCTGTTACCTATCCGCCCTTTCCTTCATACCCAATGTTGCTCGTGATTTTAGTTTTCTTCCAAGTTGCTCCCCAAGGAGAAGAAGTTGAAGATTGAGTAGAAGTCTTTACTTTGTCTCGTTTCCTTCGTTGATAAAAATTACATGATGGAGCAGTCATGTGAAGAGATAGGCAAAAGAGATTTTTTTATTATGGTTTTTTTCCTTTTTAATTTTCAGTACTTTTATGTTCCTCTGGATCACGAAGACATTAATTTTTTTTTCAGCGGGGAAGTAATAATAAACTGCAATGGCAGACGTGAAGAGAATGGGATAGAGGAGTAAATGAAAAGAGAAAATTTTAGGAGGGAATTGAAATTTTATTTTACTTTTTTTTGTTCAGTTCTTTATAAATGAAATGAATTTTTAATAGTGGATTCTGAGGTGATTGTAATTTAACAAGAAATAAGTGGATTTTTTAAATTAAATCTTGAAGGGTTAAATTTTATGGTTTGTGGGTTCTGTTTGTTTTGATGAAATTTATAAAGCTCTAAGAACTCTATTGGATTATAGCTGCCCCTTGTAGCATGAAAGCACTGCAATACACATTAATGGTTTATAGATGTAGTTAATAGAAATTGCATTAGCTGCCCCTTGTAGCATGAAAGCACTGCAATACACAACAATGCTGACTTTGCATTTGCTGCCCCTTGTAGCATGAAAGCACTGCAATACACAACAATGCTGACTTGCATTTGATGCCCGTTGTAGCATGAAAGCCTTGCAATACACATCAATACTACAGCCTTCAGTTCATAGGAACTGCATTTGCAGCCCCTTGTAGCATGAAAGCACTGCAATGCACAACAATGCACAACAACGTACAACAATGCTGCCCCTTGTAGCACGAACTCCCTGCAATACACAATAATGTTGTAGACTTTAGGAAATGCATTCACTGCCCCTTGAAGCATGACATCCCTGTAATACAAAGCATAGTTTAGTCCTAAATGTTGTTACATGTATTTCAAATGAATGCAACTGGGATTATTGGCAACCTTTCATCAAAATGCAGCTTTTATTCACAACACTGTTTAATTGAGGATACAGATTACTATAGGTTCAGCACATTTCACTGCACCAATCCTTTAAACTATTAAAAGGCTTTTACATTTCAATTTATTTCCAATATTTCAGTTCACAAGTTAAAACTTGTGAATTCTCAATGTTAGAGTTTTGTTAGAGAATTTATTTAATTGAATAAACCATAAATAAATGAATAGCTTCTATTGTTTACATGAATTCAGTATTTGTAAAGCTGAAGTCACACAAAGCGATTAATTTTTAATGCTTTTCAACTGCACTAATTGTTCATAAGTGGAATTGAAAATTAAAAGCAAATTTGAGAAACAGCTTCGCATTAGCAACACGAAAGGATAAAATTCCATCTTTTTGCTTCATCTAATGACTGTGAATATAAAAATTGGAGCATCCAAGCTTAGTTTAAGCAAGACAATTCATCATGGAAGTGGCATCAGTACAACAAGTAATTTGTCACAACAAGACGATCAATCATGCCGGTTATTTCATTCGTATGTTTGTCAGGTCACGACTGCTGTCCTCTATGAGTCATTTCTGTAACTGCTGCTGTTTGTTGCATGACTGCACTATTTTTCTTCCTTTTTTTTTATTTATACACAGTTTATAGGGAAAATTCTTCAAAATTTATTGACAAACCCAGTTTATTCCAAGCAGCCATTTCATTCCAACTTTATAACTCTTGTTTACAGTTATGTGCATCACTTATTCATATATTTCTGCAACTACTGTGTAATACAGTGTAAGAGTGTCATGAAAATTGTAATTTTTTTTGTATTAAAGTAAAAAAAAAAAATTTAAAAAATTTTGAAAAAATGAATTATTTTTCACCTTAAGGCCGGGATGTGAGTATAGTTGTCTTGTGTACTGTCAACTGAGAAGTTTTATTGTGTCGTGGTGCGTGTAATATGCGCGCCAGCGAGCAATAGTGATTTATAGGACGGGAAATCTCCCTAGAGCGCTTTTATTCGAACGTCTCGCTCTATCACTGCCTTTTTCGTGATGTAGGAACAAGCGACCAGTCCGCTTGTTTTCAAACTTACACGACACCCCAAAATACAAAGTTGCTGAGGATGATGCAGAGCTTGTCACGTGATTTGGCCTGTTTGCACATGTTGGACATAACTCTTTGCGATGAAATTGCGTTTTCGCTTTTTCTCTCTCCGTTTATTAAATAAGGTTGGAATAATGTGATGGCATTGCTATTGAATAAATATGGAATTTAGGAACATGTAAAGGAAGGGGGAATAACCAGACACATGAAAAATTAGGCTGCTTTTTTAAAGGGGGTGGTGTCTTTGTCGGGCTGGTTTGGAGCGGGTTTTTAATTTATTTCCGGTTTGGCTAGGAAGTTGGAGTTACGAGAACATTGAGTACATGTCCAACCCTCTAGGTCCTTGAAATGTCAAGGGGCTCATTAAACCGGAAGTGCTAGTTTAGCTCGCTCTAAATAGCTTCAGGGAATGAAAAGGTGATTACTTTTATTACAGCACCTGTTTCGGAGCGCTGTAAAAACGCACTTCCGGTTGGAGTGGAGACTTGGCAATTTCAGGTCACTGACTAGATGTCACAGTGTTGGAGCTCTTAAAGTGTAAGACTTCTAATCAAACCAGAAGTGGCTTTTTAACCCCTTCCTAGTAGCAGAGTGAAATTTTTTTCTCTGAATCAAATTTTGAGGCCAACCAAAACCTACTTCTGGTTTGATGGAACTTTCAGCTTTCTAGAACACAAACTACAACCTAATCCCTCAATTCTGTTAAATTTTCCAGCTTCAATTAAACCGGAAGTGTCATTTTAAACCCCTCCAAATGGCAAGAGAATAAAATTTCAATTTTTGCTTCAAGTTTTGAGGTTTCCCAAACTCAACTTCCGGTTTTAATGGAACCATTAAACTTTCAGAACACAAACTAAAACCCATTCCCTCAACCCTCCTAAATTTCCATGTTTTCAATCAAACCGGAAGTGCCATTTAAAATCCCTCCAAACGGCACCAAAAACAAAAAACTTCAATTTATTCATAACTCAATTTCACTCCAAAAAATAATTCAAACATATATTATTTTTTACAAGCACTGACTCACAAACGCAACACGCTAAGGTTAAACTCGTGTGTGTTGTATTGTGACGAGAGTAGGGGAAAGAGGGTGTTTGGGCGGGTGTTCGAATCTGTTGTTCACCCTTCTCCACCCTCTCGGATGATTTATTCGTGATCGATGGTGCAGTTGTGTGCTGCTATCAGCCACCTCTCTCTGTTTCCAGATAATGAGAGTTTGGTCCGCTCTAGAAGCAACAGCAGCAGAAGCCATAAAGCCAAGACTTCAACCCTTAGAGAGTCATCATTAGACGCGAAGAGATAGAAGCCACTCTTAAAGTCTTAATTTCAGACGCAAATATTGCAAATGAACTTGTTGAATTTTCTTGTTTACCTAATTTCACTTTGACTTTTACATAAAAAATCCATTAATTTCATTTTTTATTTATTTCCCGACGCAATTGCGGTCACGGAAGCAGTTTATCTTCCATTTTTCCTCCCTGAAATTGATGTCGATGCCATTTTTTGTTGGGATCAGACAAAGAGAAATGCAACATTAATGTGCACAACAAATTTAATTCTTTGTGTGGGATGGGACTGGGGTGGGTAATCCCAGTAAATGTGAATACTGAAAGGAAGGGCAGTTAGTTTTCCCTGGCGAATGTGGGGGTAAAGGAAAAGGAGGGGTCAATCATAAATCTGGTCATGGATTTCCAATAGGAGGTTGGGTTTTATTAGCTCTCGTTTCTAAACTGCAACGTCATTTCACTGCCAACTCAGCAACTCTTTTGGGAGTTGAAGATGATATGTTTTTAAAAAGTTTGCTTTGTTTGCTGGCAAATGAGGCGAATTGTTTTAAAAGTAATTGCTCTGAAAGAAATGGAGGAGATAACCAAATTTCTGATGCAACGTCAGATTCAAGTTGAACTTCACTGACTTTTTTGTTGGGGTTTTTTGGAGCGCATTGCATTGGAACTTCCGGTTTAGTTGTTGAGTTTTTAGTCGAACATCTTTATTTAGATCTTTCAGCGCTTAATAATGCTGGTTTTACCATGAATGTTTAAAAAATTTAGACGCTTACAGACATTTTGTCGAGGATGGTAAGAATAAACAGACGAACTTCCGGTTTTATTGGTGGTTTGAAATTTGCTAGATAATAACGATCAATAGATGTACATAGAACTTTTAAAACAGCTGATCATTATCTAAACAGGAAACCCTATTTCAACCTATTGGAAATTTGCTTTCCGGTTATGCTATATCATAAAATGCAACTTCAACATGAAAAATTGTTGTTTATCCATACTGGAAAACAACAAATTATGGCTATTTTGGGCGAGATTTGCAGCAAAACCAATCTTCCACGCATAAAGCACTCTCCACACCCACGGTTCACTTTCACTACTAACCACCATTTTTTCCTCTTGAGCTCACATCACTTAAACCAGGCTTTGGGAATTAATCTTAATGGCTCCCGCCAACTTCTACCCGAAATTTATTTCCCTCACTTAATCACAAAGTCCACTAACGCCCATTTCGTGGTCTAGGATTATCCTGCAACAAGAACCAAGCAAGAAGGAGGAGGGTATATTGCTTTAAATCGCCATTGGATACTATGGCCATGGTAGAATGATCATCGCAGGAGAAACAAATGCAACCAAATTAAACCCATTTACTGTTAAGATGGAATGTTTAAAATCTTGATACTATGAATTTGATTGGAGTGTGGGAAAAGAAGAAGTTGCAGAAGAAATGAGATCTGTGGCTAAAACAAAGAAAAGCAAAAACAAATTAGTAACTTAACCAAATTAGAGAATAAAAATTCTTATTGAGCAATGCTGGTATACTTAAGGTATTGTTCAGTGAAGGAATAGAGAAACGTTTACTGTCTTAGGCAACTTGCCACAATGCCAAAAGATATTGCAGAAGTGAAAAAAATTCAAAT
>JAQIXT010002289.1:0-11401 GCA_034700445.1 Stenotaenia linearis | reverse complement strand
ATCCCACAATGCACCATACCTCTCTCTTAAGTTACGTTACAATCAAGTGTGAACGTAAGTGTGAACCTAGCATTAGACTTAAATTTGGTCTATAGGCACCTGAGTCACAAATTTTTACTGACTTTAGCCATATTTACACAAACTCTCAACAATTATAGACATTTCAGGCTTAAATTTGAATACTTTACATCAGAATTCATACATCCAAGACCAAAATTTACATATTTCACACACTTTATCCTCATTTTCCAACTTTTTAATAACATTCGCACAACTTAACAAACAAAACTCAACTCATTTCCAACAACTCAGAACCAATTTCACCAAACTTCTCCACTTAACTCCCACAACCCCCACTTCACAATTAACCTCCCCCACACCCCCCCTTTCACCACCAAATCTAAATTCCCAAAATCCAATACACTTCACCAACATTTGATTCTCAAAGTGGCCAGTTCTCAAAAGGATTGTGTTGAAAACAGACTACTTAATACTTAAGCCTAAAGTCGATGAGTAAACATGTTCCACCCTAGAACGAGCCATCGTCAAAGGCTCTTACGCCATCTTAAAGACAAACCAGACCTGCGGTTGTCATTTTTAATTTCCTCGGCTCAGCTAATTAAGAAAGCGCTTTAAAAGTTTTGCATTTCCTTTGATGTCCTCTTTTAGCAAACAATGAGATACACTAGACAAAGACATTTTGCACTTTGCTTGGTTTAGAGCTTAATGTAATGCTGGCAAGTGGAACACGAGTGATACTTGATGTCTTGGTGTGTATTAAGTGACAGAGGAGTCATGAAGTTTGTTCTGCATGGGGTTATCTGAGGTTTGGCCTTTTGTTGGTTGGTTGGTTGGTGGGGGAGAAGGGTTTGTGGGGAGTTATTGGGTGTGTGAGTGATCTGATGTGATGTTGATTTTGAATGGTGTTTGGTTTGGTTAAGTTTTAAAAGGGGTTTGAGATGATGATTTTCCTGTGTGGTTGAGATTTTTAGGTAAAAGATGTTTTGGTTTTTTTTTTTTTTTTGGAAGAAATGTTTGGAGATTTTTTTTTGTGAGTGACAGGTGATTTTTGGATGATGGCACTTTTTGCTAATAGAGAGTTTGCGGAGAACAAAACTTAACTTATGTCCTATAACTTATAAATTCCATGTTAAATGTAAGTCAGATTTATAATTAACATGGAATTTATAAGTTATAAGACATAAGTTTTGTTTTCCGCAAACTCTCTAATAAGAGAAGAAATAGATACTTAGATCCTTAATGTATATTTTTAGCAATTTACCAGACATTTTCAGACACCTACTAGACTTCTTTAGATACTGTATAAAAATATGCAGAAACTTATGTCAATTTTAGACACTTATAACCATTACTAGACACTTTTAACTATTTACTGGAGACTTATAAACATTTACTATAAACTAATAAACATTTTTGGACATTTTTTAGACAATTATAAATAATTTCTAAACACCCAAAAACATTTTTAGACAATTATTGACATTTTTGAGTAAGTGAAAATGGCTTTTGGATGTTTTTAGACATTTTTTTATAAACAAAAGAAGCATTTTAGACACTTTTAAACACCTCTTACACATGAAAATGGATTTTTAGAAGTAAAAAAAGCTTTTTATAGTCCATTCCTGACACTTTCTGGTAGTAAAAAGTGATTTTAGATGCTTTTAGGCATTTTTTTTACTTCACTGGTAAAAAAGAGTTTTTTGGTTTACATTTTCTACAAGTAAGAAGGAGTTTTTAACAACTTTTATAAGAATAAAGGGCTTTTTATATGTTTTGTAAAAAAAAGAGTATTTTTATACACTCTTAAATCCTTTTCGAACTTCATAGGCACACAATGCATTTTAGACCTAAAAAATTCCTACCTCCACAAACCCATTTGTGATTTAAAGGAAATCATGACCGAGTGAATAGAAAACTTCGCCTGATTTGCCTTTACAAAGTTATAAAAGAACCCCACTATTCACTTCTCCATCTTCCATTCGAAGCAGACCCTTTTCCATGCACTGCCATGCTGGAAAACATACCCCGCAGTTACTTAGCACAAGTGGCGACTCTCTCATGCAAGAGAGCGCACGCACTTTCACTTTTCACCCATCCTTGTGCGTTTTTTGTCGACCATTTGTTTTCTTCTCCAGTTATTTTGCCCAAAAGCGACAGAAAGAACAACATGGAGTACATCTCATTTGCTTACTTTAAATTAACGAGCGAAAGATAAGTTAAAAGTACTTTTTTGCAATCGTCGGAAGTTAATAGAATTGTATTGCGCGGTACGGCAATGGTACCTCTGATACCTCCCAGTGGTTTCCCCTGGTTACTTCACTTTGTGTGATGCTAAACGAGCTCTATGGCACCTTAAGATATTGCGATCATGGTTTTCTTTCTTTCATTCTTTCTTGTTTGTTTATAGTCACAGCTCTTCTTCTCTTCCGCCATCTTGATTTTTTTCTGCGCTCTTGATTTTTCTTCTGCCATCTTGATTTCTCACTTATTGCTCCTAGTTTGTTACAGTTATTGCTCATTATATCTCTTCTGGTATAAAAGATAGCCGTGGTACTTCTCATTTTACTGGTAAAAATAGTACTTCTAATGGTAAAAGAATACTTCTACTCATCTACTGGTAAAAGAGTACTTCTACTCATCTACTGGTAAAAGAGTACTTCTACTCATCTACTGGTAAAAGAGTACTTCTAATAGTAAAAATAGCATTTCTACTGGTAAAAGGACTTCTACTGGTAATAATAGCATTTTTCCTGGCAAAAACAGCACTTCTACTGGTAAAAAAGTATTTCTACTGGTAAAAAAGTATTTCTACTGGCAAAAGTAGCATTTCTACTGGCAAAAATAGCATTTCTACTAGGAAAAATAGTATTTCTACTGGTAAAAAAGTATTTCTACTGGTAAAAAAGTATTTCTACTGGTAAAAAAGTATTTCTACTGGTAAAAATTGCATTTCTACTGGTAAAAATAGCATTTCTACTGGCAAAAGTAGCATTTCTACTGGCAAAAATAGCATTTCAACTAGGAAAAATAGCATTTCTACTGGCAAAAATAGCATTTCTACTGGTAAAAAGGTCACTTTTACCTTCTATTGTTAAGAATAATACTTTTTAGTCATGTCAATAATACCTCTACAATGGTATACTCTATTAAAATGATACCAACAACAAAAACAACAACATTAGAACATTTAAAATTCCATCTCCTACAATCACAGCAACAAACAAACAAAAAAGACCAAATGATAAGAACCAGCACAGCCAACCTCTTCACTCCAACTCTATCTTTTCCTCTTTCCTTCCAACTTCATAATCAATTCAAGCACACCATCAGGGCTTAACTAATTTTCTCGGTCAAACCATTCTCACATTGTTCCAAAAATGAAACAGACATATATTCTCTTTTACACCTATGACGTCAATGTGCTACGGTAATTTCTTCTCCGGGCAAATAACTTCTCCGCCGTAAAAATAAAATTGGATTAAGTCGGCAATTCATTACAACGAAGTCATCACAGCCCATACTTCAATGAGAATTTCTTATAACGAGGTTGAGCAAGCCTTGTGCTTCTTAATTGTCGTCGCGGTGAAAGTTTATCCTCTAGCTCCATCCTTTGCCATGTCACTGCAAGTTTTGCTTTTGCTGGCGTCATCGTGATGACATATTTTTTTCCGAAGTCAAAATTTTTTTCCATTTCATCCTCCCTCAACTCACTTTATTTTTGGCATCCAGGAGCTCCAATAAATCGAGCCTTGAAGGCGAATTTGTAGTTGGAAAGTTTTGAGTTTTATGTAAATGGGTGAAACGGTAAGGGGATTTTCATTGTTGGGTTACTGGTGAGGTAATGATGTGAGGAAGTGTTGGTATTGTAGTTTTGTAGTGTTTATTGGATTAATTGTTTTTCATATGATAATTGTAATAGTAATAGTGTTTTAATAAACTGAAATGGGAAGTATTTGGATGTCACAATACCATTTAATAACATGTGGTTGTGGTGATATGACTGTTGTGATGTATACTACTGTGGTAATATGATGGTAATATGGTGGTGATATGTTACTGTTGTACTAATGTGGTACTGTTGTAATAATAAGATGTTGTAATGTGGTATTGTTGTGATCATGTGGTACTATTATGATAATGTTGCTCTGTTTTGATTTGGTAATGTGGTACTGAGGTGTAAATTGATTGCATTCTGGAGATAAGGTACAACATGGGAATACCTACCATTTGACAACATTGAATACCATTATAAATTATAATGGTATTCTATACATTATTATAATTTATAATAATGTATAGTACCATTTTGATAATTATCATAACACAGAGTATCCTTTTGATCACACAAAGTACCATTTTAGTGGTTTATACTATCATTTTGAAGTGTGGAACCATTTTGGTACCATAATGTTCCATTATCACAACATCAACACAGTGAGTCATTTGATAACAAGGAAAACCATTTTGATAGAATTGAATACCATACAGTAACATGTAGTACTATACTTGAAACACAATGTTGTTTTGGTAATATCTAATAACTTTCTGTGATTAGTATTGTGGTACCAATATAATCAATTACAAAATTTATGATCAATAATATATCATGAGATGCCATTAGACATCATCTTTATATACCAAGATACCATTTGATACCATATCTTCAATAAAAATATCACACCCTACTGTGGACAAGTTACACTGCAATTACCATTAACACAGCCCACTAAAAATGATGGCTTTTTTAATGATGTCATAAATGATGTAATCACTGGGCAATTGAGATCACAAGAGGGGGAAAAATACTAAGAAATGACGTCACTCAACTTCCTGTTTCATGTTTCAATTTTTTTTAACTTGGTGATGGAAGCAGATTGGAAACAAACGACTTCCCATTCCACTCCACTTATATTTCCTTTTTTCCTATCAAAATCACTCACCGGTAGTAATAGAACGGTAATGTCAGGAAACCAATAATTCATTTCGACTAATGACAATGAAAAGTCAACACCAAGCCACTGCATCATAAACTTAGAAAAAAATTTAGCAAAACTTATTTTGTTTATCACAGCAGAAATTCCTTAGCCTTTTGTGGAAAACATTTAGGAAATTAAAAAACAAATCATATCCCAACATGGCTGAAAAATGCAGGCAAAACACACAAACATGCATTCCAATTTGAGAAAAAAAATGCATTCTTGGAAATGGAAACAAACATCATTGTCATGAGGCAAGAAACGTTTGGACACTGATGTACATGTTATTAGAGACGAAGCAAAAACTTCAGACCAATACAAAGTGTCATATGACACTTATGTTGGATTTATGCGAGAATGTCTCTGTATAATCCATTCCATATTCTTCGATAAACTCTTTCGTGACTAATCTTGTCTTATAAGATTTCTTCTTCATCAAGAGGAAGTAATTCTAACTCACGTCCTCGTGGTTCCCCTGGTTACTTCACCTTGTGTGATGCTAAATGAGAGCTCTGGTTTTCCCGATGGTATTTGGGTCACTGTTTTGCTTTCTTTCTTGGTTGTAGCTGTACCTGCAATTTGGCTTTCTTTCATTCCATGTTTCTGGTTCATTGGTTGTCTCTGATTCCATTCGAAGGGTTTGACAAATTGGGATGTGTGCTGGTTTGAATTGGTATACAGATTTAGATGTGTCAACTTTTATTTTCTTAAACAGTGTTATAATAGGTCAGCTGCAGAACACATATATATACAGTAGTACCTTTGTGCATTGCATAGACACATGCTCTATAAGGTTTAGAGTAATATCCCACATCTGTTATGGTGTAGAAGCAAGACAATTGCCATTTTATGAATCCTTATTGGCTCCTGGATTGCAAGCTGTGATTGACCAGTATTGGCACATGATCCAATACCCACATGCCAATATTGGTCTGTATTGACTTGAATGGCAACTGTTGTGTGGTCTTTGGAACTACATTAATAAGCTCACCAAAGCATCATATACAGTCGGACCCGCCAGTAGCAACCTCGGCTATAGCATCAACCCGCTTATAGCGTCACGTTTGGTGCGGTCCGGCCAGCACTTTGACGCTGTAAGCGGATTCACTTGTAGCGTCAACCCGCTTATAGCGTCAATTTAAGCCCGGTCCCTTGATTGACGCTATAAGCGGGTCCGACTGTAAATACATTTCATTTCTTTTTATTTCATCATCATCATTATCCTTGCATTAGTCTGTATTGCACTGCTTGCAGTAAACATGAATTAGCATTAAAACTTGATTCTGGAAGAAACATCAAATACCTCAAGGCAATAGCAACAGTCTAGAAACTTTCAACTCTAGAACTTCCGTTCCTACAATGTTTGCTAAGTATGTAAGTTCAGCAAGATATTCATTGTTTGAGGATTAAACATTTACCGGAGTAAAGCTGTTGCAGTTTCATTTCCAAATTAGAATAGTTTTAATTTAAGTCACTTTTTAATGCATTTAGTGAATGATTAACTCAACAAATATGAAAGCTTGTTTCACTTTTTTAATTAAATCCTTTTAATTCTAATAACAAATCTGAGGTAATTGCTCATGAGCTTTAAAATAGAATTAGTTAAAGGACTCGAACCAAGTTTAATGTACCGGGTTTACGAGCGAATGCGATGAATTTTGGAAATCTAGATTAATTAATTATTGCAACAACTGGTAAGTGACATTTCAACAAAGCCCATGAGAAAATGCCTCTGTGAGTCGGCAAATTAACTTGACTCGATCAAATATCCAAATGCGAAGAATGGTTTCCTCGCGACGAATACGAAGAGATCATTAATATACGTCCAATTGGGATATTGATGATATACAAGAATGATTAATGTTATTAGAAAGAGATGCATCAAGATTTTAACAGATTGTTAACGAAGTAATCACTCTTGTATGACTTCGGTAACCCTTCCATACAGCCATAGAAATGTCTTGGAAAGTAGTCGTTCTTTCATTTGCAAGTATTGATCCACTTAGCCACATCTGGTCAATGCCCATTCAAAATTGGAATTTTCAAATTTTGCATTTACAAACCAATGTCCTCCACTTTCATGCGTCTTTGCCTTTCTCCGACAAATTGGGCATAGATTCGCTTGCCTGTAAACTAGGTTTAAATATGGTTTCTTCGCAACGAACCAGACAAGAACATTCTTTTTCCATCTCGTTTATTTACTCGTTTCTTTGGTAGGGTAAAATGACATATGGTTAGGTTTTGCACTAATACAGTTTGATTTACTGTTATTTCGATGTCGTCAATGCAAATAAGCTTTGGAAATTTATGGTGCTGCATTTTTAAGTAGCTAAGGATAGAACAAAATCTGTGAACAAAATGATCATTCTTGTATATAATGTGCGACTCTTCTATACAGCCATAGAAATTGGCTTGTGAAAGAAAGAACTCCTACTTTCCACACACAATTCTTGATGCACTTATTCACATCTGGCCATCGCCCATCCAAAATTGAACTCTTCAAATTTTCCGTCTACAGACCAATGCCGTCCACTTTCACGCATCTTCACCTTTCTCCAACAAATCAAACGTAGATTCGCTTGCCAGTAAACTAAGGCTTGAATATGGTTTCTTCACAACGCACCAGACAAGAACATTCTTTCTGCATCTTTCGCATCCTTTCTTGTTTCTTCAACAACGTAAAATGATACATCGTTAGCTTCCGCACTAATGCACTCTGCACGGTTTGCTTTACTGTTATTCGAGACGTCGTCAATGCAAATCAGCTTTGAAAATTTATGGCTCTTGAAATTTATTTGGCAGAATCCTCAGTACATATCCAACAAAACCGTGTCACAATAGCTTTCAATCTTCTCCGCAGCAGATAAGAGAATGTGTAACTGAAACCAGACCTGAAACCAGTGTAGCAAATAGCTTTAAAGTGCTGAGTGTACATAAAACCTTGAGCATACCCAGTAAATGTTGCAAATGGTTGCTCATCTATTAATAGAAGGAAAAGTTATGTCTCTACCACTTCATCACAACCAAATGATAGTCTTCAGAAATGCAATATTTATAGTATACTACACTACATAGTCTGAATTTAAAGACAATTTTTTTCCAATGCTGCCCATGGGGTTTCTCTGCACCCATTATAAGAACTTCTTGGTAGAAAATGATAGGAAATAGGCTTAAAGAGACAGTATTGCATGTTATGGTAAGTCTGCAATAAAATTGCATGGCACTGCTATAAATATTGTTTCATCATAAATTTTCCAATAAAATACTGTCATGCAGAACTGCATTCTGGAATATCAGAGTTTACTTTTGTGGAGAGAATACTAAATTCAACTACAGTAAACTTTATGTTGCCCTATTTAATCCAGCAATGCAATTAAATATGCAATTAATGCTATGTAAAGTGTCACACTCATCAATGACAAAGCAGTAATTGACATGATTCAATTAACATTCAAATACTATGATGTCATGCAAGCAATGTAAATGTGTTTATCACCTCTATGGCACTTCTATCCATGTTAAATTTTAATGAGTGCATGAGATGAAACATGGATAAAGCAGTATCCTAAAATAAACACAAAGCCATTTGGATAGCAGTTAAAGGTTAAGTAGTGCATTTGGTGATCATTCAAATGCAATTAATTGAATCATTGGAATAATTGCTGGTTAAAGTTGGATTTCAATATTGGGAATCTGAAACACTATAGAATGTGGTTAATAGATTCAAACAGATAAGAGAGATATTGAAATTTGTACTTTTAGAGTTAGCGAAGCAAAGATTCTGAAATTTCAGAATTTAATACTGATAAATACAGATTGAAGTTGGGTTTTAACATGTAAAAGCTGTAAAAAGTGATTCACAAATGCAAAAAAATTCAATCTGCAAAAAAGTCTTGGAAAGAATAAAAGATATTGAAATTTACTGCTTTTGGAGTTAGCGAAGCGAAGACTCCGAAAACTGACTTTCAATATTTCAATATTGTCTAATGACTGTAGCTATAACTTCTCGAAGGACATTTGAAACTCCATCTACAGAGTAATAGGTCAACTTTTCCAACCATGAGGATCTTCTTAGAGAAAAAAATCGTAATGATGAAGCAGCAAAAAAAAAGTCTAAATATTAATAATGTTTGGAGACTACAAAAACCATTATGTTTCTTAAGATTTCCAAATACTGCTTTCTTAATCACCTTTTCCTTTCTTGAGTTTTTTGTACCCTCTTTTTTTTGTTAGAAATAATGAAAAGAAGTTGGGCAAAAGACTACTTCCGGAGAAAATCGATGAATTTTTTACAGCATTTTCTCAAGCAAAAAAGCTGATTATAGGAGCTTATATTAAAAACATCAGATGTCAATATTATAGTCTTAGGTCTCCTTTAGTTCTTAATGATCTTTCCAGTAATATTTTCACCTTTAAAAAATTCATTTCCTAACTAATGCTATGGATGCACAACCAATTTGCAGCACATGTGAGATTGCACTAGAGGTGCACTAAATTAATGTATTTATAATAAATCAGATATGGTTTCTCTCAGAAAAATAAATTTGAATTTGAATTAACCAATTTCAGAGTGAGAACTCGCGTGAAATCTTACTTCGCCAACTTCGGGTAATTGCAATATACCCAACGCTCACTTCTCGTTGTTCCGTCTGCGTAATGGTGAACGAGAGCGCCGACACTTCCGATGGTGTTATGGTAATGGTTATTCTTTCTTTCTTGTTGGTTTTTAGCCATGGCCCTTCTCTTCTGCCGTCTAACTTTCTTTCCGTTTCCTTTTGGTTTTTAGTTTTGTTGGTTGTCCGATATGTATTTGGCGAGTTTGGGTTTAGCCTTAAAGAGGTTAAGCTCTGTAGACCGAACATACTGAAGGCTGGACAGGTTTGTTCATTAACTGGTTATCTGATGGTTAAAGTGAGGTTACACACAATTCATTATGGTTTATTGGTCATTAGATCCTAAAGGTTGCATCTAATAATAAAGGAAGTTAGCTGGATGAGGATGTCCACAATGGAAGTGCCTATCTGTTTTTAATTTAACAGTCTTTGAATTCACAATAATTAATTAAAAGATACTGAAAAATACAGGAAATACAGGTGAAAATGTTAATAATCATTTCCTTCATGTGATTTTGAATAACAAGAATGACTCATCTCCTGAGTTGTTTGCATAGAAAGTTGTTTTTGATTTCTAGTGATACATATTGAACTAATTTGATCTCTAGATTATAAAGTTTTATTAATTTAAATGAAATTTAGTCATCAGACCAGCTTAAACATGATTTTGCATTTTTCTGACAGTTAATTGGCTTTAGATGAAATTTGGTCTGTTGGCAGACAGTTTTAGATCAAAATCAAGGGTCAAGCTTGAAATGAGTTCTAAACTTTTGATCTAGATCTACAGATGACATTCAATTTAAAGCAAAGGATCAATCACAAGGGGTGTGTGTTTAAACTCAGAAACCCTCCTTTAAAATACCTCTAATTGTAACAAAATTAGAGCAATTGTTCTACTCATCAATTTTTGACCAATGAGAGACCAAGAAAATTTTGAATTTCACTAATGAGCAGATAGTTGAAAAAACTTAGCCAATTGCTTGGATTCGAAATTTTCTTGATCTCTTTTTGGTCAAAATAGATGAGTAAAATCACAATCACCCACAAATGTCACCATGAACAGAAAATTATCGATAATTTTTCGGCATTTGAAGCCACAAGACAGTTCAGTGCCACGTCAAATGTAAATAAATTATCGATAATTTCTTGTTCATGACAGATATTCGGTTAATTTTATTCCCAGCTAAAGAAAAATAACTTACAGATTATTTACAGTTTTTTGGCCAATCGACTGTTTTTTTAAAATTTTTTTCACAAAATCTGTAGAATATTTATGTTTTTGAAATTAAACTATAGAAAATCTGTAGATTTTGAAGAAAAACTGTAGAAAATCCTTACAAGATCTTCAGAAATCAACAAAAAAAAACTGCAAAAAATATATAGATAATCTATACGCACTTTTAGCTAGGTCACAAAATCAAACATTCAAAGTTGACCAAAAATATTATTGCTTTAATAACCTTTTCCGTAGACTCCATCGTTAGCGCAATTGGCCAATTCACATCTCACGTCTTCTCATTGGCAGACAGTTTATCGATTCTACCACCCATTCATTGGTGCGATAAACTCCAAAAAATTATCGCGATAATTTTTTGATATTATCGATAATCCCATGACCAATCGTCATATTACAAGTGATAATTTTTTCTTCAATTATGATTAGGGTATGGATTTTTCGGGTGGAAAAAAAATTGAAAATCGGGGGGTAGAAATTGGGTGTTTGAAATTTTTTTCAAATCGGGTTAAATCGGGTTAAGAAAATATAAACTTTTATTTTTTTTTTAAATCGGG
>JAQIXT010002288.1:0-11408 GCA_034700445.1 Stenotaenia linearis | reverse complement strand
GCCCTCGATTACTAGTCGCCCTCGAATATAAGTCGTGGCTAAAAATTCAGTTCTTGAATATAAGCCACGGCTTATATACGATGAAATACGGTAGTTTTAATTTTCAATATATTTATTGGTGGAAGGCTTTCCACCAATTAAATATATTGTAATTTAAAACTAAGCAAAAAGTTTATTTTGTGGAAATCTCTTTTTTTTGTTGTATTTATTCCAGGCCTTTGCCTGTTTGAATAAGTTGGAACTACTTTTGATATGATAGGATATGATGGGACTTGAAACAGGCCTAGGACATGTCTTGCTGCACTCCAGTTGAGTGCACCAGTCTTGCTGCTAAGGTGCAGAGGGACACGCTTAACCGCTTCTATCTGCTGTAATCACCGATCGATTACAGCCGATACCTTTTCTGATGTTGCCTCACTCCAGTTGAGTAAGGAGGGATTTTTACTATTTTTTAAAAGCTTGTTTTACCCCCATTTGGGTGAACTGAGCACTGTTTTGTAGTGCAAACACTTACAAAACCCTTTAAAATCATTTCCCCATCGATAGCCCAATTTGGGGTTTTCGACGGGAAAAGCCAGAAACGCCTGCCGCGTCCGAAGCACCGAATGCGGCATAAATAGTACGGGATCTCCATTAATCTCGTACGACCCCATTGATCTGTAGATGTTTCTAAAGAGTTTTTGAAGTGTTGTTGAAGGAAAACTGTAGAAAATCCTTAGAAAATCATTAAAAACCAGCCAAAAACCTTTAGAAATTCTTTAAAAACCAGCCAAAAACCTTTAGAAAAATCCATAGACAATCTGAAGACTTTTTTAGCAGGGAGGAAAAAGAAAAACACTTATTTTCTTTCCTTTGTATGTACAGAGATCTTAAAGGTCAAGTGTCTGTTGGAGATATGGAATTAAAAACAGACTTTTATTCAATATATATAATTCAAATTTCTTCTTCTTCTATACATTGGAATTCAAGTGATCATTGATATCAATCTTATCCCTTATATAATTGACAGTAGTAGTATAATTGGAGCTCCTAGGTATCTGAAAAACACCTAATTTCTGGAACAATCGATTTATGGAAAAAAATAATGTAGGTGAGGGTTTAGTCAACTACCTGAAAAGTGATTTGTGTGGTTTGCGCATGCGTCTGAGTTGGTGTTTGTATCTGGGTGTTGATTTTTGTAGGTTACAGGAAGTTTTTATTATTTTGTGGGTGTAGGGGATAAAAAAGTGTCATAAGCCTAAATGATAACCCTTGTCGAGACGAGTTGAATGACATATTGGAAGTGTGTGTAACAGTTAAGGGTAATAAAGACCCTAACTTTTTGAAAAGTGACCCCAGTCCGAATGACTTGTCTCATCGAGACGAGTTGAATGACATATCAGAAGAGGGTGTAAAGTTTAAGGGTAATGAAGACTCCCACTTTCTTAAAATTGACCCTAGCCTGAATGATGGGTCTCGTTGAGACAAGTCGAATGATGTATTGGAAGTGGGGTGCAGCTGGTCCAGTTCTCACACAAACGTAGACTGAAATTTTCCCCCCTCACTCAGGGAAAATAAAATAATTAAAAATTTCCTCGAAAGATATATATCAATTTGTATGTTCTGGAATGTTATATATATATCGATTTGTATGTTCTGGATTGATCTATATCTGATTTGTATGTTCTGGATTGATCTATATCTGATTTGTATGTTCTGGATTGATCTACATCTGAGTTGTATGTTCTGGATTGATTTATATCTGATTTCTATGTTTTGGAATGATGTAACGATTCTTTCTCCAACGTGATGATGTTAACCGTGTGATGGTCGGTGAATGAATGAGAAATTTCTATTTTGTGATTGGCTGACGGTTTTTAATATATTATTTAATATAATTAAATTGCTCGCTATTTTTAGCACATTACATCATATGATGAGTCATCTATTAAATTTCTCATTGGTTGTTAGGGGCATGGCCACAGTCTGCCAACTGTATAAAGGCATGTTGTTGATGAAATTTCATCACAATTCATTTGCTGGGGGTCCCCCTGCTAAAAAATTCACTGGATATTTTGAAAAAGAACAGAATTTTTTTTTCTGGAAAAAATTAGTAAAGAAGTACTTTGAAAATTTTTTCAATAATCTAATAAGTGGATTATAAGGTAATTAGTACTTTTGGTTAATAAGTATGTTGATGACTTTGTCTAAATTTAATTCAGCATTTACTAGTAAATATAATGCTAATATGCACAATTTACTGCAGTTGTTAGGACAGAGTTTAATAGGATTATATAGTATATTTTCATTACCTAAATAATGAGCGAGTTCGTGCGGTATTGGATTAGCCAAGGAGTCGAAAAATATAACTTTTTCATTGTTCTTGTAATAGGCTATCCAATGCTTCATTTTGCCCACGTGTACTATACCACATTCTGTAGTATTGCAACTATAGGAAACTAAACAATCCAATATAAAAATATTTCTAAAATGTTTTATCTTTAATTTTTATATTATTTTATATAATTGATTGTTGTCCATTTTTTATTAGTTTAAATTTTAATCTTACTGAAAAAAATTAGTCGTGTTAAAATGTTATCTGGAATGTTTTAAAAGTGTCGCTTAGGTCTTCTTCATCGATTTCAATTATTTACGTATGTCTAATTTACAATAAATGAGGCAAAGCAGATCTTACTGAAAAAGTGAGGTGTGTTTAAATGTTATCTGGAATGTTTAAAAAGTGTCCTTTAGGTTTTCTTCATCTATTTTCAATTATTTATGTCTAATTTACAATAAATGTGGCAAAGCAGAGTAATATGGTTATCTCTCCAATTCCTTCCAAAGTTGATGTAAATTTTACTTCCTTTCTGGACTTCTAACAGAACTGGAAACTGAATTTGTTTCAAAGTAATGACATTCAATGTCATTATCGAGTAAATTTGGATTTAAAATTACTGGTATAGGTGTTTCATTTATGACTATTTGTAATTCAGCGTTAGTGGTTGGTTTTTCGCATGTAATTCGTGCACCAAAAGCTATTATATTCACAGCAAAGATACAACCCGCATGTGGTAACTGAAATTTTTCATCATCTTCATTAAATGGTTCCCAATTTGTTGTTCTATTTAATATCTAACCACTGCTAATTGTTTCGAAACACAATTGTAAATCGAACCACTTATTAATATCTTCTCCACTGCCACCTCCACCTGATTGCACTTTGAGCTTTAAGTCTTCTAAATATTGCACAATTTTATTTGCACAATTTCTTTAGACAAATCTTCCGTGGCTGCATTTATTTGTTGTCCACCTCCATCCGATTGCACTTTGAGCTTTAAGTCTTATAAATGTTGTTTTAATTGCACTATTTCTTTTGAAAAATCATCTCTGGCTGCTTTTAGCTGTTCAGGTATACTATCTTCTGTCAGTGGAGAAATATCATCTATGGCACCCGTCAAAATGTTGACTATATTATTTTGAATGAAAAGGATTTGTTCGTTTATTTTTGCAATTTGGTCTTTCGTGGCGTTCAGTTGTGCTACATTCAAACCTTCTCCGGTACAAGATCCACTCTCAACTATTGTTATTTTTTCATCAATTTTTTATTGACATAGCTATACTCATTGCATTTTGTGCATCAGTTATCTGTTTCAAGAACACTTTATTACCGTCGTTTATATAACTGATCATATCGTTGAGTTCTTTCTTGTTGTCTTCCGAAACTGTTTGCAGTTCAGACTTATTTTCTTCTATCAAATCGGTTAATTTTGTTTCTAAACCTGTCAATTTAGTTTCGACAGATTCGTTTAATTTCTTTTCAAATTCTGGATCTATTCCTGTACTATCTAATTTGGTGAATCGCTCGTCTATTTCGGTCATTTTCTTTTCTAGTTGAGTTTGTAGATCTTTTATATTTTTGGCAATTTCTATTAATTTGTCGGATGTTTTGGACATTTTGGTTTTTAGATCTTCTATGTTGGTTTCGGATAAATCTGCATTTAGGTTGGACATAATATCATTAAATAACTTTGTAGCTTCCGCTATGTGAAGGTTTAAACTGTCTTGTTGCATGGTAATCTTGCTTTTCAGATCTGCTATGTCTCTCGCAATGGCATCGCTAGCCTTTTTGAGCGAGGCATGTGTGGATAGAATTTCTGACAGCATTTTCTTTTCTAACTAACTCCGATAAATCAACATCTGAACCATCATCTACTTCTCTGCGAACCCTCTTCCCTGAACAGAATTTATAAACTCCATCAGATCTAAAATCCTCTACTATCTTGTTAACTGTGCTCATTTTTTTAAAAAAGAGGAAAAAGTAATAATTTTTTGTTTAAAGTAAATTTTGTAATTTAAAAAAAATCTAGTTTTAATAGTCATTTTCTTCCCAAAATTTTTTCAAAATGTATAAACATAAATGCCCACATATATTTTTCTCATAATTTTGATAAGATTCCATGTTACAATTTATGAGATTATTAAGATAATAATGTAATTCTAAAGGTGGAGGTAAATTACCGAAACTATCATAATAGAAATTAGGTCCGTTTATGTTATCGTTGGTTTTACAGTAACGACACCAGTGACTTCCTTCCTGGTTTTCGTGATGCAAATTCAAAATACCACATGCTTTAGTGTTAGGTATATCTGGTAAAGTGTCTTGGCTGAATACGCCTCTAAAATATAGAATATTCATCGCTTTAGCTAATAAAGTCAATTCGTACGAATCTAATGACGGTATGGTTTCAAATATAACCCTTTTCCTATTATTTTGTTTCTTAGTTTCTTCTTGTTTTTTTCCTATTCCTTTACCTTCCATGGCTAAGTTATATCTTTGACTTTCCTGTAACATTTTTTTATTCGTTTTTGCACTATCTATGGCTTTTGCAATACCAGCTGCTCCACCAGCTATACCACCCAAATGTCCCAACAAAGGTAAAAGTAAAGGTAAAAATCCACCTTTTTGTCTTAATTGCTTGGATGATAGAGATAATGTAGTTCCTAATTTTTACCATTCTGCTCTTTTAATTCTGTTTAGTTGTCGATTAGTCAGTAATACTTTATCATATCCGGTCAATTGTCCATAGCCTAATTTTATTACAAGAGGGTTTTTCTGTTTGAATGCACGCAATAACTTGTTTTTTTGATTCGAAGATAAACTGACTTGATAAGGATGATAACTTGTAGATATCTTTTAAATTTAAAAAAAAAAATTTATATCTTTATATTTTTTTTAAGTAAAAATTTTTTCTTTCTTATTTTGATTTCATTAATATATAATATCGATTTTACTTTTATCCAATTTCATCGCGATCAAACAGTCGCTGATTATAAGTGCATTTGCTTTGGTGTTTGCAGCTACTGGATTGTTAAATTTCAGTTTTATCTTACATCAAGTACTCCAGTTTTTAACATCTCGGTTTGTTTCGAACAACCTATTACTACAAAAGGATATAATTTAGCGTATTGGAACAAACTGAAAGCTAAATTTTCGGATTTGTAACAATCTCGTTTGAATTGAACGGAACTTTCAAAAAATTTACTAAAGTCTCCTCTTGGAAATTTTGCTGATACATCTAAAAGAGGATATCTTTCTGAATTCAAGTACACATTAGCTTCTTCTAAATAGCTGTTGTCAAATATTGCGGGATTTGAAGTTTGATTATTCCTTTTATCTATCTGAAAACCTAGTATGATATAACGGGGTTTTACACTAGCGATGGTAGTTATCACGCGCCAGGTGAATTCTGTAGCTGTAGTAAATCCACCATTTCGTAAGACCGATGCCTGAAGGCTATTGGTACTTGTAAACCTCTCTCTATCAATGTATAAAGCTGAGCATTCTGTCTATCAGAAGGTTGGATGTGAGACATCCACCAAGACACCTGAGAAAGTTTAACGTTTCCATCTGAGATTGCTACAGCAGCCAGCAACAATTTTAGTAGGTGCATTGAATAAAGCATCGTTGTCACTAGTTCTCATCAAAGTTAAAACGTGTTTGGTTCCATAAATTACTTTATTATAGTCTTCGCAAAATCCTAATAAATGCTTGAGTGGTATAAGCATATGTACTGAATGAATCCCTAGGTTGAGGATTTACCGTAAACATTTGCCTTCTAGTGTAAAAGCCACTATTTTTGGTAGAATCGTCCACCTGGCCTTGATCTGTATCTATAACCAACCCATATTTTCTCCGCATCTATAATCTGCCAGATATGTTAACAATCCGTTGATGATGCTAGCAAATCCTGGATAATTATTTCATTTATTAAGTTATTATTCAAATGGTATTTTATACTACTAAACAAGACTGCAGGTCTGTTGTTAACCAAGAAAACTATGTCATGGGCATCATATTCGGTATCATTTGCTTTTACATATTGTCCCTTGATATACAAATAACTTCTATGAGGGTGAGTCCATATGTCTTGATTTTCTATTACTATTCTTAGTTCCGAATTGATACTATTTAAATCTGTGCCTACAATTGTATTCGTGATAATTATAAGCTTCCACAGACTCATCGATGGTAAATGGTTCGTTTATGTTTAAATAATTTACAGCAACTTCCATAATTAGTAATAATAAACTTTATTTAAATTACTTGGTTATTTTTAAGAAGAATTTATATAAATATAATTGTCTCGAGTTAATTTATGGTTTATCTTTTTCAAATTACTCGCTTTAATAATTTTATTATTATCTTCATTAACATTAACATTATCCTTAATACTACTGCCATTATTAAGAGAAGCTACTGGCAGCTTGTTGTAACTGTATTTGATTACAATGGGCATGATTCCCGATGATTATTTTTTAATACATAATAATATTAATAAATGGTTACAAACTGTCAACTGCTTTTTTTCTCAAGTGTTTTCTGACAGCAAATACTTCTTTTCTTAAATCTAGTAATTTCTGATTTTAATCTGTTAGCCATATTTTTATTTCGTGAATTTTAGACATGGATCTAACTGGTAAATAAACTAAATCATGCAGTTTTTCTACAATTTTATAATCGTGAGGAACAGTTGGAAAGAAAGCGTAAATGATGGGAGAACTATGGCCATTTATGTACGACGCAGTTATGATGTCACAATGAACTAATATAGTGTTCACGTGCAAAATATTTATCACATCTGGTCCTTCATATATACCTACATCATATTTCATTGGAATTAATCCAAATAACTGGCACATGTTCCTTAAATGGTCGAACGATACTACATAATTTCTTTCCATAATGGATAGTGTAGCTCTTAAAGTATTAGTGCTAGCTGTTTTGTTGATTTAACTAGAGTCGTTTTGTGCATCCCAATGACTGAATTTTTTCATTTCTACGTGCAAGTATCTTACTATATTTCATAACACCCCAATGGTATTATGATGTCCGTCCAATTGACCATTGCATCTACTGACGTGGCTGTGAATTTCTTACCTTGAATTACTTCAAATAATGAAGGAAACGTTTAATTGTAATTAAAACTTGTTTATTCAGTTAATTATTAAAGGAACGCTAATGTATTGGTTTTACAACCAATAAGGGTTTCCTTGGTGCAATCGTCCAAGGAAGAGTGGTAAATATGTTAGGCTTGAACGTGAATTACCGTTCAAGCGTACGAGGAAACAATTTGATTGTTGCGATAATAATCACAACAATTGTAAATCGTTAATGTTGATATTTGCACTCAATGGTTGCAAATATGGAGTTTAGTTTGGTGTTTTGTACGTACTATTTGTCGGTTTCTTGTTCCTTTTCCTGGCGGTTGTCTAGGGGTTTGGTTTGTTGGTTTCTTGTGTCGATTTCCTCGGGTCCTGTTGCCACGTTGCACTGCTGCGCCGAGCCTTACGTCCTGAGTTGGTTCCAGGAACTTGTGGTCGACTTCTTTCGGGTTTTCTTCCTTCTTCTAGTGCCATGTCCCAATGCCACATCGGGTCTTACACGAGGCAGCTGGTTACTTGAAGTTGGAAGACTTCTTTCATTCATACGAGATCGACGGAGATCCCGTACTATTGATGCCGCGTTCGGTGCATTGGACGCGGCAGGCGTTTCTTCGAATTCCCGTCGAAATTCCCAAATTGGGCTATCGATCGGGAATTAATTCTGAACGTTTTGCAAGTACTTTTTACTTGCAAAACAGGGCTTATTTCACCCAAATGGGGGTGAAATAAGCTATTAAATATAGGAAAAAATCCCTCCTCACTCAACTGGAGTGAGGCAAGATCAAGAAGGTATCGGCTACAATCGATGGGCGATTGTAGCAGATCTTGAGCTTTCGCGTTTCCCTCTGCACCTTAAATAAGGTGCAGCAAGACTGTTGCTTTTCGTGGGTCTCTCTGCACTCAACTGGAGTGCAGCAAGACGTGTCCTAGGCTTGTTTCCAGTTCCATATCCATATCAAATCCATATCCAAATAGTTCCAACTTATTTTTAACAGGCAAGGCCCAGACTAAAGGGTTGCGACCCTTTATATACCTGTCACATGGATAGCCAAGACAGGATGCGGATACCGGGGATCGACCAATGAGGTCGAGAAGTCCGGTACAAGGGAACGAATGGTGGGAAGTCATAACTCCTCCCATGAACACCTGTGGGATGATGAACAATGAGTCATCAACCACCTGTTCTTTTAAGAGAAAAGAAGCGGGAAAATTAACAAAGACATTTTTTTATGTAAAACTCCTAATTGACGCGACGGTGACGATTGACTAAAATTGGCACCTCACTACTACTCTATATCTAAACACATTATTTTCATCAGTCACATTGGACATAGAGTAATAGGTTTCTAATCCTACTAGTGCCAGTTCATACTCTCGTTCTTCTCCTAAAACTAATGGCATATCGAAAGTAGTTGTAAAATCAGACTTTGTATCGCTCAAAACTATCGACATGGTTAATTTCTGTTCAATATTTTTTTAAACATCCTTTTGAATTCCCGATCGTCGGTGATTTTTTCGTCTTTCAATTCCATCAGAATTTCAATTATTTCGCTATCATGAGCGTGGTTGCCAGCATCTCGTGATGCATCCAGTAATCTCATTCTGTCGACTAGTTCGTTAGGCTCATTGTAGTACTTGTAATCCGTCTTCGTTTTTAATTTAGAAGTTTTAGTCAGAAGGCCTTTTCCTGTTTGTTTTTTAAGTTTGTAGTGATCTTCCCAGATTGTGATCAATATGGTGCTATATTTTGCTCCTCTGCTAGATTTGGGTTGACCGGTCGCTGGATCGTTGTTCTTGTAAATAGCATTGGATGACACTATAATATTGGTATAGTCATCTGTGGCTTTTGGATTGAAATCTTTTCGTACTATGTTAGTAGTGAGCAGTTGCCACAAATCAATAGTTTGATTGTAATACTTATCCGCTATTTTGATCATTCCATCTGTTGTCAGTTGAATTGCCAAATTTTCAATTTTAAAATGATTCCTTTCCAAGATCGAACCAAATTCCAAACACCGTATCAACATTTTCAGTTTGAAGTACAACATTTTCTAAAAATGCTTTAAGCATTTCTGGTAATTTTTCTAACATCCGCAACTGACTGATTTGACTATCATCTATCATGTTCACTGCGAGATTTAAATCTTCTGATGGAAGAAGATTGTTCCCATTTTCTTATCGGGATATCGGATTCCAAATTGAATTTACTTTTGAGAGGAGTTTTGTAGGTAGGTTTTAAGATTGGCGGTTTTAAGATTCTACGTTGTTGTGTCTTCCTTGAGTGAAATATTTTTCTATAATGTATTGGGGATCGGTCATGACATCATCGAACACAAAAATGCAGTTGCCCAGTTTCTCTCAAAACAGCTTTTCCGGTGGAGGAATTGCTCTGTCACTGTTGCAAAAAACAGCTCGGTTTTCCATTTCAATTTCATCGAACAGCTGTTTAAGCATCTCATACTACGGTTGAAACAGTGTTCTCGAAAAGACGTACAAGTGATCGAAAGTCAGCCAACAGAGGAAATTGAGCATGAGATCGGTTTTACCACACTCCGCGGGCCCGCACACAATACATCTTATTCTATCGGGTAAAATGAAGTTGTATTTAGATCGAACTTGGGTAGGCAAACTAAATTCTATAATATTCATTTTCTTTATATTTAAAAAAAATCAAAATTTTTGTGTTCGTAGTAAAAAGGTGACGTCAAACTCGGGCCAAGTACAGATGGCCACTACTAGAAACAACAGAAGAATAGCCAAGGCTAAATGTCAGATTTGCAATATCATAAAACATCTGTTCGTTAAAAAAAATGGAGCAGGATTAGTCTCTTAGTTGATCACAAGTTACCCCTGGAATTACGTCTACCAGGTTATAATTATTGCAGACCGGGCAGCAAGTTGGAACAGAGGCTGACTAGAGACGATGCTGGTATAAATAGATTGGACGAAGCCTTTAAGCATCACGATATAGCCTATACAAATAGTAACATGGAAGCGAGACACGCTGCGGATAGACAGTTGATTTCAGCCGCTGAGCATATAGTTTCCAATCCTAACAATAAGTATAAAGGAAAATTTGCAGCGAGAGCTGTGAAAGCCATTATCGGTGCTAAAGTGAAATTGGGAATGGGATTAAAGAAAAAATGGACGAAAAAAAGTGGAACTGCTAGTTGAAGAATTACACAAGCCGGCAAGACGGCATTATTGCAGAAGAAAAGTCATAACTCACGGATTAGACGACTTGTACCAAATCGATCTGGTGGAAATGATACCTTACTCTAGACAGAACTCCGGCTTCAAGTACATGCTCACTGCCATCAATGTATTTTCCAAATTTGCTTTCGCTCGACCGATAAAATCAAAAAACGGGGAAAGATGTAACAGAAGCATTCGCCAGCATCTTCAGATCTAGAAACACGGTCGTTCTGCGAAACACTCAATCGGATTTCGGGAAAGAATTTTATAAACAAACACTTTCGTGATCTCATGAATAAATATAAGATAAATCACTATTCTACGCACTCGTACATGAAAAGTTCGGTAGTCAAAAGAATCAACAGAAGTTTAAAGGCTTTGATTTGGAAACAATTTACTTTAGCGGGCAATCACAAATGGGTTAATATATTACCCAATTTGGTAGATAAATACAACAAGACGGTCCATAGAAGCATCAAAATCAGACCCATTGATGTTAACGAGAGCAACGAAGCTGACCTGAGATGCACGCAGCACGATACACCTTCTCTCTTTGTTAAAAGCAAACCTAAATTTAAAATCTATATATATAAAGAAGAAAGTTGTCTGTCTGTGTGTGTGTACTCTATGCATTCAAAAACTGCTGAAGGTATTAAAACCAAATTTTAAACCATGATTTCTGAGACTATGGCGGTGGTTTTAGTCAAGGTTTGAATCATATCAAACAATTTTTTCATTCAAAAGATACTTAAAAACACTAAAAAATGCATGCAAAAAGATGGCTTCACTGT
>JAQIXT010002287.1:0-11412 GCA_034700445.1 Stenotaenia linearis | reverse complement strand
CGTGTAGCCGCCGCCGATATTATTATCGGCTGCGGCAGGCTGCAGTCGGCACGTGACGTGTCACATGTCACGCAATCACACAATCACGAAAATTGCGTGATTACGTGATTTTTACAAAAATTTTTTAGTGAAATTTGGCCAACCAGCCACCAGCAGCCGAGATTAGGGGCGGCTGGCGGCTGGTGGCTAAGCCGCCAGCTACTGAAGGTGGTGGGCTCTCTCAGCCGGCCAGCCGTCAATGTTTTTTGCACCTCCCCCACCTCAGCCGCCGCCGATAAAAAGTCGACGGCTCCCCCCTCTAATCTACACAAAGTCACAAACTCACTCAAAACTTCTTTCTTGCACAGTTCTTCCTGTTCCCGCTTCTTCAGAAATAATTCCTCAAACTCCTCTCTTTCGCGCTTCTCGATTTCCATAATGGCCCCAATATTGTGCGACTTCGCAGCCATATCTAGTAACTCTTCGATGACTTTATTCGAGTCAACCTCAACTAAAATAAAAATTAAAAAAATTAAAAAACTAAAAAATTAAAAAGTTAAAAATTAATTTTTGTATTTTTTCACAAAAAACCCGATATAGTGTAATTATTTTTAATTTTTGTTATAACGAACTAATTTTTTCGTCGCAGTGAATTTCGTTACAACGAGGTTCTACTGTAATACCTTGAAGAAGTGTTGAAATTAAATTCTGTCGTGCTTTATCCTTTTTCGACTGAGCTTCTGCCAATTCATATTCCAACTGATTTTGTCCCTGTAATAAAAATTAAACGTAAGACATTTTAAATTAAAATTAATTAAAATATAACAGAACCACTGAAACATCTTCTAACAATTGGATTCGTTTTTTCTGCATTTCTCTTATAACTTCAGACTGTTCGAACATATAATCTTGATAACCTTTTTCCATCGCTAATAAATCTTGTCTTTTCTTTTCCTATAAAAATAAATTCAAATTCATTGTTAAAATTTTTTTTAAAAATTAAATAAAAATTTATTTGATTTTTTAATTTCATCAAAATAATTAAATATTTGAATAAATCTAAGAATAAATTACTTTTTGACTTTCTAATCGTTTCCAATAATCTGATAATCGATTTTCATATTCGTCGTTTGTGGCTGATGGTGAACTTTGAGTTTCAGATAACGTAGCAATCGCTTTGGATGGAGGAATATATTCAATATCATTTTCTAAAAAAAAAAAAAAAATTAAAAAAAATGCAAATATTAATTTGAAAATAGTAATTTCTGCAAACAAACTGCAAATTTCAGTAATAATCGCAAAAAAATTGTAGATATTTATTTTGGTTTTAAAATTTTGCATATATTTCATAAATTTTTTACTAAAATTTCACAGTTTATACTATAAAGCACAGTATGTAAAAGTTGATTGACTTTTACACACTATGTATAAAGTGAACAAATAACTACAAATTACCTTTACATAAATATCTCATGGTAGCCTCTGTTCCTTTGGAACAAATTTCTGGAAAAAAATTTAATGTAAAAATTGAATATAGCAACACATTACATTAAAAATTACCAGGTGATGGATAAGTCATATTATTTGCATCAAGAACCAACGTGTCAAGAGTTCTGATTAGTGCTAAGTCAGGGCGTAATTTAGTAATTGCATTATTTGAAATATCAAGAGTCCTTAGTTGTTTTAATTCACATATGACTGATGGAAATTCTTGAAATTTATTTTCTGAAAAATTAAAATTGCAATTTTTTAGCTCTGCACACAATTTCATGATATAAACAAACTCACCGCTTATATTTAACGTTTTTAACTTTCTCAAAGACTTCATTGACGTTGGTAATGCACTTAGAGAATTGTTATTCAGGTATAAAACCTAAAAATTCATATCTTAATTTAAATGAAACATGTAATTCCTCTAAAACGCCAAACCTGTAAATTACTAAGATTTCCTATATCAGGTGGAAGCTTCCGAAAGTCATTATTGTGTAAATCGAGCACTTGAAGTTGAGCTAAATCATTCAAATTCCCACCATCACTTAAAGTCGCTAAATTATTGTCTTGGAGAAGCAATGCCTGAAATATTCATTTAAAAATTTATAAAAATTGTATAAAAATTAGATTTATTATAACTATACCTCTTTTAAGCATACTTTGCACCAAGTAAAGACACCAGGAGGAACCTAAAATACAATATTCCATTATTTTGAAGTAAAATCACGATAAAAACGCTATTACCTCTCTAAGTCCACAGTCAGCAAGATCAAAAATTGGTTCTGGGGTTTGTTTTGCCTAAAATAATTCAAAAATTGTTAGAGATATGCGATATCTCGTGATTTATTGGTTTATTTTACTCACCTGTACCAATTTGTGTTCAATTTTTGACTTAAAATCGGTTTCGCTTTTCGATTTTTTTGCATTCCAACCGAACAGCGGCATTATATCGAATTTGATTATTTTTGTTCTTGTGTTACTTACAGACTAGAGATCAGATGACTAATACAAATCCATCACATGAAACAAGATTACACCACACCCACTACGTCGGGCATTAAAGTCGTTACCATGGAAATGATGTCCACCCTCTTTCACTTCCTGGAAACTCACACTTAAGACGTCACAAATATCGAAAAAAATCCTAATAAATTACAATAAATTACAAAATTAATTTTTTAATTTTAATTTATCGCGGTAAACGATCACAAAATTATTCCTAAAACCATTTAACAAAAAAATTTTCATTTCCAAAAAAAAAAATATTCCCAATCACCTACCGCCCTCTACAGCAAAAACCCTTCACTACCACCCCCAACAAAACAATTTCAAATAAAACAATTTTAACAACAATTCCTTTAAAAAAAATAATTAAAAAACCATTCCTTAAAAACAACAAAAAAACATGTGCTTTGATTAGCGGCCGCCATTTCGACGATGAGAGAACGAACTGAAAATTCATGATGGCGGATCCCTCGACACTGTAGCGTATTCCCAGTGTTGTTGCAACTCTACTTATTTATTACACTCATTGGGGGAACTGTCACGCACACAATCACAAAAATCGTTTAATCGTAGAGAATGTTCCCGTTAATTTCCCGTGCAATTTGGACACCGATCCTTTAAGCAGTCGAGTATGATATGGGAGCACAGCAGGGCAAAGAGAGCCGTCTCCCTACGCCGGTTGTTGCTGGGGCCAGAACAGCAAAAACGAGGAATAAAGGACGAGATGCGCGACTCCCGAGCGCCAACATTTTTACGGAACATAGCGGTAAGTTGAGAATAACGGTAAAAACATTTCCATCTTTGACCGAAACAACGAGATGGAAATTGACAAAATGAATGACTCATTCGATGAGCAGAAATTTGATTTATTTAAAGAGTCTGAAGATTGAGGAGATTGTGCAAAGGTAAATTATGGAAATTATGAAATTATTCGGTTTTTATTTATTAACGAAACCGATGAAACGGCCATGAAATTGAAATTCGAATTGAAGTACTCGGATTTCAAATATTTGATACCTTTATGCATCCATCTTTAATTTCCCCCTCAAACAAGTTTCGAATTTAATTTGGAAATTTTTTTCGGCTTAAAATCGTGGCCTTGCCACGTAAACATTTTTTAAATTTTTTTATTTTTTATTTTTTTAAATTTTTTTTGACAAGTTTAAATCATTTCACTGATTTTCCCACCAACAACCACATCCTTTCAACCATAAAAAGCGAAATCAATGTCGCAAAAGTACAAAACCTCAATCTTAACTCCATTTATTAATACATTTTAATACACATCACGTAATTAGCACTTAATCCAACGTTTTTCTAACGAAACTCGACGTCATTTCAACCCAATAACGAATTCCCAAAGGCACAGATTTATGCGCGCCGAACCGTGAAAAAAATTTTTGTTTATCTACCCGTCACACAATCCAAACAAACCTAAATGAAAAGTATCTGCTGAAAAAAAGCAATATTTCCACACCTAAATATAAATTCGTGCGAAAAAAACGCGTTTTAGGGACATTTTAGGGTTATTTTAGCGTCGACGCGAGTTAGGCCTAATTGTAGCGCTGTAAAGGAGTGTGAAATAAAAGGTTATGTTTTTTATTTAACGCTGGATACTTGAGTTTTCTTTTCTCTTCCCTATACGAGTTGGTTGACCCGAAAATGGATGGAGCCTGTCTGTTGCCAGTTGTCATGACAACCTCAACTGAGTGTGTGGGAAAGGAAGGCGCTGACTCCATCTCACTGTCTTTTCTTCTTTTTCTGGCCTTGAGCTTGCTTCATCGGGAATATTTTTGTGTTATTATTAACTTCCGCTATTGGAATTATATTTAGTTGATTAGGATTTGTGAGAGGAGAAAAAAATGGGATGTTAAATCACAAACAGCTGCAATTAAAATGGTGGATGGTGTTGTGCAAGCTGGATGAGTAAAAATTGGGAGTTTAAGGATGGAATGGTGTTGATGGTGTGATAAGGTGGTGGGATTTAGTGATAATGGGTGTTTTGGTGGTTGGGTTTGGGGAATTTGGGTTGGAATTAATGGTTTTTACATTTTTTTGTGATGAATTGTATTTTTGGGGTCAAAATAAAAATATTTCATCTGGAATCTGGAAATAATACTAATTGATAATAAATTTTTAAAAATTTTTAAAATTACATTTTTATTTATAAAATAAAAAAATTTAAAAGTTTAAAAAGTTTACTGGATTTATTCATTAAAATATTTAATTTTACTTGGAAATTATAATGGAAATAATATTAATTTATAAAATTAATTTTTAATTTTGGTTTTTAATGAATATCCATTTCTACTATTTATATGGCTTTGATAATTATCATATTTTAATTCAAGTTATAATTATAAATGATAATTTTTAATTCTTCTAAACTGCAAAATTTATCTATGATATAACTTGTTTTATCACTTAACAACTACTGGTTAAATTTTTAAAAAAAATTAAGTTGTCTCATAAAGGTGATTCATTATTTTAATGAATTTGATAAGGCCTTAAATTACGCACATGAGATATTTGTGCTTTGATAAAATTTTAGGCTTTGTGGATGCATGGGAATTGAGGTACTTTGTCGATACTTGATACGTTGAGCGAAAGTGAGTTAGTGCAGCATGGAAGTATTTTGATAAAATTAAAGTAAAGGCCAAATCAAAATGAAAATTTTTTATAATAAAAAAAAATTGGATTTTACAAATAATTTGTTATTTGGCCACTTTTAGAATAAACTATAAAATTTTAGTAAAAAATTTGTAAAATATTTGCAAAATTTCAAAACAAAAATAAAAATCGACAAATTTTTTGCATAAATTACTGAAATTTGCAGGTTGTTTGCAGAAATTACTATTTTTATACAAAAATTTTGCAATTTCATGGCTGTCGGTATCGAGTGCCCTCAAACAGGTAAGTTCTCATCGCGATACCCACCAAGCAAGCGAGTTTAATCGCAAAATTAAACATCAACTGCCGGATCCGACAACTCAGTCCTCTAGTTAGAGACGTAATTGGTTTAATTAGCATTTTCTTAATTCACACATAACCATGCAAACTCTTTATTTATTACTGTCAAATTAAATAATAAATTACAAGAATAGCTGAGATGACATAACTGTCACATGAAACACAACACCAAAGACTCAACTTGAAGAGACATAAAACAGGTTTAGCAATGAAATGAGATTAAGATTGAAATGAAGTTGCATAAAAAGAGTTTCTGGCTGACTGGCAGATAAAAGCAATTTTTTATCAACAAAATTGCATGTCTCTTGGGAAAGTTAAGACAAAATGGTCTTTTGTTTAAATGGTGTCAGTTGTGGAAGTCATTGATGGTGATAATAAAAAAAAAAGAAAATGAGAGGAGAAAAGAAGCCCATTGAGCAAATGTAACGACTGGCATGATCCATCTAGTCAGCAGATGCAGCAAGTATGGCCGGACTCGGTTCAAATGAATCAATACCATAGGCAAAGAAGCTCTACTCATTATCCTGGAAAGGGGATTTGACAAGGCGTGATGAAAGACTTCGTTTTCGGGTATTTATGAGAAGATCTAAATCAGCTGCTGGTGTCATAGGCAATTACAGTTGAATTTAGTAGTCGGATTGGAGTACCGTATTTCTTTGAATAAAACGTCTAGAGGCAACACCGTACTTCCAGTTGCTAAATTTAGTTATTCTAAGTTTATTTAAGTCATTTTAATGTTTTACAATGTTAATATTGTAAGTCAAAATTACATAAATTGGATATCAGATTCGGGTGTCTAAACGTCGTCTAAATCTGTGAACTCACTGGGGGGAAAAATAGATTTACAAAAACTTATGTAATTAAATTTATTGTAAAAATTTAATTTAGATTACATTTAAGTTTATGAACGCTTTTGAAACCACAATTTACAAAATTTATAAAAGCTATTTAAAGTGGTGGTTTTAATACCGTAAATGTAACGCATAGTTGTTTTTTACAACAAATTTAATTGTTTTACAATTTGTAAATCTGTTTTTTCCCCAGTTACTATGACGTCTTGGGAAGTCAAACTTGAACGTTAAAATGATATCTTTACGACAACACGTGCACATTGAGGTTCCGTGATCTCGATCTTAGTTCTAGCGCTAACCTTAGATTACCATACATTTAACCATAGGATAAACTAAGATTAACGTTCAACTGAGGTTGGCGCAACCACCCTGAGTCATCAATATATCACGGGGAGATCTAAAGGAGACTTTACTTCGCTACTAAGATGGGGTTGAAGGACTTAGGCAGTAAATAAACAGGTTCTGTTGTCTCTTTCAAGGGATTTCTAAGTGAAATAAGTTGACCATTGACACATGTTAGGTTCTTAAAACAAATGTCATTTGGCCTGGCACCCTAGCCAGATGGCTAGCTGTCAACAAAGTGCTGGCTACTGTTTTCTTCCTGTTTTCAGTGAACAAAGTAAAAAAAATCATTATTGAAAAGGTTTCAACCATTTTGATGTTAAAATGGCAGGCCATCTTTACAATTGTCAGGGAAAAGTCACTATAACAATTGTGTAAATCAATACCAAATGAAAATTTTATGATTTGAAATAAGAGCTGCAGGGTTTACAAAAGTAATAAGGTAAGTGCTAACACATCAATCGAAAAAATATCAAATATATTTGATTATAAAATGTCAGCAAATGAAGTAGTTGATGAAGTAAAGATGTCCCTTGATGTGCTCATAACTGATGAACTAATTAGTATTCATTTTAATCTTGTAATTTAGGCAATAGAACAATTTATATTAGTTTAGTAGTTTAAATAATGTTTTCCGTATTCATCAAGAGCTTTTTTGGAATTTAGGCTTAAAAATTCATTGAGTGGAATAAAATTTTGATTTATGGAAATATACTGTATCAGCATTTGTTCGCTTTTCCATTACTTTGGAACAGTCCTTTGAATATACCATTATTTTGATGCAACACACAGAGAAGCAATCTATTGCATCAATAAAACAAACATTTTGCAGTGTGAAACATGATTTTATAGAGAAAATGATGGACTTTAAGACAGTTGTAGAGTTTTGGCATTGGTGTAAACACTTCGATAAAAATACGATTTGATTTATGAGCCGTAGCTGTTTTTTAGTGATGCATTTTGTGTTTTGAGGAAAGTTTTATTGGAAAATTCTGACTGGGTATATTGACCCACACATGACACCATTCAGTTTGCTTTGGAAAAAACAAAATTAAAAATGTGATTTGATTGAGTAGTAAGCAGCTGGGAAAATAATCCAGATGGAACTGAAATGAACTGGCAGAGGCTTTTCAGTTCCATCTGAATATTTATTTAGCAAATCAGAAGAATGAAAGCAATAAATATTAGAGACACTCTGTTTATTTGGTGGATATTTCCCAATGGAATTGTGTTTTGAGAATTGAGTTAAGCAAACTAGGATTCATGGGAAGTAGGTGAAATGGTGAAAAGAAAATGGAATGTTGATTAGCTTGTTGATTCTTTGATTGTGTTAATTAAGTGTGTTTTAATGTATTAGGGTTTTTAGGATATTAGTCTTACTTAAACAAAATTTACTAAGTTGATTTTATGCTGGAGAAAAAATTAAGAGATTTAATGAACATTTTACATCAAATGGGCATATATTTCTACAGATTAAATATTTTAAATATATTTAAAATATTCCAAAATTGAACCTTTTCACATATTTAAAATATATTTAAGTGTTATAAAATATGTTTTTCAGCAAAGACAATATATTTTAAATATATGTTCTTTTCGATGTTGGTTTGTTTACAATTGATTGTAAATCTTGAATAAATCAACACAGTTTATAGAGCGCTCCCTTAGAGCATAGTATGTAAAAGTTAGTAAAACTGTTAGTTGTAAAACTTTTACATACTATGCTTAGAGCTATACCTTAGAAAATCATTCCTTAGAAGCAGCTACTCTTTAGCTTAGGATTTTAAGGTAAGAGAAGCATCATCTCTTACATTAGAACGAACAAACAAAGAAAACAAACGCGGCAGTGTTGTCTTCCATCTAACTTTTCCATGATGATAATCTGAATTATTAACAACATCCAGTCATCAAAAATACAAAATAAACTCAAACTGACATCAGTAACAACATTTGCCACTCAGATTTAAAGAAAGTCTGTTTAATTCATTCACTGTAATCAACAATTTAAATCTCATTTTGAAGTTAGCCAAGCTCATGTTAAATGTAAAGGAAATTTTAAGGAAACTTAATCGCAAATCAAAATCTCATTTAATCCTTTAAAGCGGAAATCGTACATCACACCATTGGTAAGGGTCAACTTCAAGTAAACAGTTTGCAAACTCTACAATATTGATAAATAAATAATCAACTCACACTAAACACAATAAAAATAATGTTTATCGAATTATAAAGTGGCACTTGATGTTTTACAATAAACAACCAATGACAAGTGTAGCGCAAAGTACTTTTAAAAATTATTTTGAAAATAATGAAATACAATACCGGTGAAAAGTATTTTGAAAATAACAAAATAAAATAGTATTTGGTCTTTTTAAAATACAATTGCGCACTGCACGGCTACCGACGATACTTGTTTTAAGTATTCGGCATTAGTTGTATGACTCAAGAGGAAAGGGAGGTTAAAAATTAAAGGTAGTTTGGCTTGATGTGCAGTAGCACACTTTGTTCCTGCTGTGACTTTAATGAGGAAGAGGAAACTGCAACTAAGGTAATTATGTGATTTTGTGAATGGTGCTGGAAGGGATGCTGGATTAAATGAGGATTTGACATGGTCCAGAAGTAATGTGCCAATTAAAGTAGTTTTGTTTTTGTTTAAGGTTTTGCCGAATTAAATTCGAATGATTTGTTTGTTTTGTGTTTGTTGATAGAAGCACTACTGCAGAGCAGACCACTTCCTGACATTCCTGACCTAACTGATGATAGTGGTAGCATCAACTTGACCTTTGATAATGTGTCGCGGTGGACGTCGAAAGAAAATCTTTTGTGCCAAGAAGAAGATGACCCGCAGTTATTTGTTGCGCTTTATGATTTCCAAGCTGGAGGTGAAAATCAGCTTACGCTTAAGAAAGGTATATTGATTAATAAAAGTGGTTGGTTTTACAGTTGGTGGGTTTGCAACCTGCTTATACGATGAAATATTTTGTAAGCATTCTCAAGCTATTGTATTCTGCAAACATAAGCTGTGATTTCCTTATAGAGATATTAGAGAGTGTGCGGAAAACGAAACTTATGTCTTATAACTTATAAATTCCATGTTAATTATAAGTCAGATTTATAAGTAGCATGAAATTTATAAGTTATAAGACATACGTTTTGTTTTCTGCAAACTCGAGTTATTTCTGTGAGTAGGCAGTATATTAAAGTCATAGCAAAAGCTTCAACTTCTCATTATTTGTAATGAAATGATTTGTGTCTAAGCATATTACAGTACTTCAAAAACGAGAAGTTGGAGCTTTTGCCATGTTCTTAATGAAAATATCGCCTAACACCTATCATGTTACTTTACCTTGGCCAGCATGCTGGAAAATCCGAAATTTCCTGCCAATAAATTTGAGTCAAAAACACATATATTACACACGGTTTGAGGTGTAGCATTTAGCAGATATATATAGCCAGTAATGCAAATTTAAATTGATTTAAACTCAAAAATAGTGTATTTTTGAATTTAAATATTAAAATTCAAGAAACTAAGTTACTGTGGACTGGTTTAAACTCGAAGTTACATTTTGCAGATGTCTTAAGTGTTACAATTTCATATGAAAAGCATGATTGTTTTTTTCCCCGGCATGACACTGAATTTTGCGGCACGCTGGAAATGGACCAGTTGCCCCAAAATTTAAAGCTGGTTATCTGCTTTTTCTACAAATATGGCATGCCAGCCAATGTGAGGAAATATGGTAGTATTCTCATTCAACAGAAAAGGTTGCTTAAATTTTATTATAGGCGTGATGACAATGTAACCTTTGATCTAAATAGCAAGGTCATCCATTTATAACATAAACCATAAAAGACAGACAACTATTTCCAATTAGAAAGGTGTAGAGCAACATGAAATAAACCTATGATGATACAATATTTTTGTTTATGGCATCTATCTTGAGTGCAGGCAACATAATTCATAGCTTATGTATTATCTAGAGAACATACAAAGTTTGAGAACAGCTGATTCAAATATAAGTGTGGAGGTTCTGTGGTGAATTTAATTGGAATTGTAATAACAAAAGTAGAAATCTGCATTAAGAGGTTGGATCTTTAAGCATTATTGATTTACTGCAAAATTGCAAATTCTGTAGGAAGAATTAAAGCTTAATTTGACACAATAATCCCTTGTACACTTCTAGCTTTAAGGATTTAGATTTCTACAATATACAATTCTAAGATAAGGTCGGCTCTGATATACAACCTTACATTGAACAAAGCAATAAAGCAGTACGCTCAGGTCTTACTTTCTAAGCGTCACGCATTCATGACCGTTTGTCGGTCGGGCAGCAGTGCACGGGTCTAGAAGAGGCTATAACTCTGACTCCAATCTCGCACCACAGAACCTGTAGATGAAAAATATAAAATTTGTTTAAACAGTTTTCGAACCAAGATATAAAAAAAATATTGAAACTAATGTCAAGTAGCAAAATATGGTTGAATCAATGTTGATTTTTGGTTGAAATAATTTTAGTTGAAAATTAACGTTAAAAACCCACCGTTGAAAATTACGCTGAAAAAGTGTAACATATGATCAATGTTTTTTCAATGTTGATTTTTCAACTCATTTTGCTACTTGACTTAAGCCATGTGGAAAAGTATCTTGGGTTCCAAGATTGGGTTCTTGAATGTGATAAGATTTTATAATTTTATTTTACTACTAGCTAATTACCCCGGCTTCACTCGGGATTCAAAAAAATTTATATTTCCTGTGTCTCAGCTTTATCAACTGTTC
>JAQIXT010002286.1:0-11413 GCA_034700445.1 Stenotaenia linearis | reverse complement strand
CATACTTAGAAACCATGTTTCAGTTTGCATGTTGGTAAATTGGTAGCTTGGTACCAAGTTTTCGCTAAGTCTCTATTGTTTTAAGTTACACCAAAAATTATTTTGTGTGGATTTATGTATTGTTACCCCTTAAATGAAAGCTCTTGATGTGCTGAGTCCAAATCACATAGGATTTGTTATCACAAGTGTGCAGAGTACTCTGAAAATTGTATTTGAAAGTTTAAACAACGAATAATATTACGAATCATGCAACCCAGCTAAAAAGTTTATAAGACTTTTCTAGTCTTTTTGAAGTTAAATTGCAGTAATTTTAGAAGTTTTGCTGCAGTTAGTTTAGCAAAACTGGATTTTCTGCTGATTCTTTACAATTTCTGCAGAAATGTACAGAAACTGCATATCTCTGAAGTAACTTTATCTCAATTCAAAGTGTTAGGAATATTTTATTTCTTAAAAAATGGAAAAATACTCATTTCATTGAATTAATTCTTTGTCTTTGTTGATGTATTTTTTTGATTAATTTTTTTCTTTACTTCTCTAAAACTGTCACCAGATGACGTGCTCAAGTTGCTTATCTTGAGATTAATTTATTTTGGGATTGAGGCCATTCATGCAATTAATGCAAGAATTACTTTAAAACAAATTACTTCATAAAATAGAAATGGTGTTGTTGTGAGTGGTATAATGTACAACTTCTCTTTAAAATGTGAAGTATCATCTATAAACCAGCATTTGTCGACATCATTATGATTTCAATGCAGAATTGCTACAAATGGGATATATTTGCACATTCTAAAGTCTTTGTGGAACATTCCTGGCATAAATATACCAAAAAATGGATGAAATCGATACGAGCCTCACAAACCCATAGAAAACTGTGGAAAAAAATTCTCTGGTAGATTTGAAGACAGTATAAAAGGATTTTTTTGCGTAAAGTAATTTTACGTTCTATGTAATTTTTCTACTTTGCACTAAATTTTAAAGTTTTAGTTTTTTAGTTTTCGATATAACTGAAAAAATGCCACAACCAAACAATGCAAACAATGTATTATTTGCTTTAATATATTATAGTTAAAATAAATAAATTATTGTTGCAAAATTTTAGGAAGTGTTTTCGAGCAAATTTTCTAATTTTATTTGCTCGCCGGAAAAATAACCAACTACTCTAAGGTGAAAAATTGGTCATGGTAGGGCATGCTGGTATCATTAATAATTCAGCACACTTAATAATGTATGAAAATATGACATATCTTTAACCAATTACCAACCAGTCACAAAATCCATGCACATTTGGCCTTCAAATTAGATAAATTCTCATTCCCACTGTCAACACACTTGTAAATCAATAACAGCAATTTAATTTAGTATCAATTACATAATCAAAACAGTTAATACCATTATTGTCCTAACTCATTCCTAAAGCTTAAAGCCACAACAGTCACTTGCCAGTCTCAAAGTGATCCATTTCCAAGCAGGAGTTTAAAGTTATGGCAGCATGAAAAATGATCCATCAAGAAAATCACCCTTGTAGTTCCTTTATAAAGTGTTTCATAAAACATGATTTTTTTATGGGGATTATTTATATTATCTCATTTGTGTGTAGTCAGCAGTTTGCCAGTAGATGGCAGTTTGTGAGAGTCTGATAAGTCCCTGACAAGGCATAAAGAGTTGAGATGCAAATGTTTAGGTCCACCACAAAAGAGGGGTTTCTGGAAGCTGTGCTGTGTTGATAAAAGACCACAGGCTTTTGTAAGCTGACAACACATTAGGCAAAGTAACAGAAAAAAAATGGGGCAAACAAAAGACCACACCCCTTTCCCATGCCACAAGCTCATAAATAGGATCATTAGTTAGTTTTAATGACAAGGTGAATCAGTTGTTTTTTCCTTTCATTACATGTGTTTATTGTTATACAAGTTTTGTTTTACTTTTTTCCTTGACTTGGACTTAAAGCAAAATATTGATTATTTTTCTTAAAGGGACAATGCATGGAGTGGAGCTTGTTCTGGGATGAAGTTTATTCAATTTTGTTGTTATTATTATTGTTGCAATTTTACTGTGGAGTATGGTAGTACTATAGAAAGTACAGTGTACAGTGTAGAAAGTATTGATTGCTTTGGTATCAGGTAACACATGGAAAAATTGTATATTTTGAATGTATTGGCAGAATACGGCTAATATTTCATACAATATTACTCACTAAATGTGTTTGCGAAGAACAAAACTTATGTCTTATAACATAAATTTCATGTTAATAGAGAGATTGCGGAAAACAAAACTTACGTCTTATAACTTATAAATTCCATGTTAAATATAAGTTAGTTTTATAATTAACATGGAATTTATAAGTTATAAAACATAAGTTTTGTTCTCCGCAAACTCTCTAATTATAAATCTAACTTATATTTAACATGGAATTTATAAGTTATAAAACATAAGTTCTGATCTCTGCAAACTATTAGAGAGTTTGCGGGGAACAATACATATAACTTATGACTTATAACTTATAAATTCCATGTTAATTATAAGTTAGTTTTATAATTAACATTGAATTTATAAATTATAAAAAACATAAGTTCCATTCTCTGCAAACTCTCTAATATTAGGGAGTTTGCGGAGAACAAAACTTACGTCTTATAACTTATAAATTTCATAAGTTTTGTTCTCCGCAAACTCTATTATTCTTGTTAACAATATTTTTAGATTTGTTTTATTACATTTTAACAACGATATTATACATGTGCAAATATGCATCTGTGTATTAAGTAGATTTAATTAAGATTTTTCCTGATATAATTGTTGTTATAATTAACTGTGATGGATTCTGCTCTGAATTTAACATACATACAATAAACATTTGTTAAAATTCTTTCTCATATTGATTACAAAGTCTGCAAATGAAGATAACATAATGCATGTTGTTTCAATATAAAGGTTAAACATAGATAATATAAGACAATTGTATTACTATACAATAGAACTACGCTAATCAGAATTCCAAACAGAATTCTTGAGGATTCTTAAAGAATTCCCTCAAGCATCAACATCTGAGGCCATTTGAATCACTCTTTCTCCTTCGACAGTGCACTTGAGTGATGTTTTAATGAGCACAAACTATTCTTACACTGTTTGCACTGTTAGTAATTGTAAGAGTGCAGAGATATTTTGTACCGGAAAAACCCTGCAATCCAAAAATTTGAACATTCTTTTGATCCAGTTAGTTTGGATTACTGAAGTTCTACTGTAATGTCAGTATAAATTGTATGTATTTGCAATGTGACTTTTCCACATGGGAAATCTGTTTCTTTATTCAAACCAACCTAAGTTAAAGTTACAAACAAATACATGCAGTGAATAATAATAGTTTAGTTTTTCACAGTATCCTTGATTCATTATTAATTTCAATTCCATTTCTACTTTCTTATAGATTGTTATGCAACTACTTAACATGGTTCTATTGTTTATAAGGTAAGTTTTTTTATATTTTTATATTTCTTTGTTTTTTATGTTACAAGCAGTTGGTATGATAAAGAGAACAGATGAATTGTTTTGAGGTTATTATATGCATAAAAGTAACATTTGTGTTGAAGGGTGAAATAATTTATTAGTATAAATTAGCATATGCTTATAAATGCACACAGGAATTATTCCTTAATGCTTTAGATTTTATCAAATGGGGTTTTTCAACTTGGAAATTCAAGGTAAGGGAATAGTATGATAATTGTCAATGAGAGAAAGACTTTTCACATAATTTATTTCTTTTATTAAAGAAGTTGTCTAATGAAATGAATTTAAATGAAATTTTTAATATTTTATATGAAAAAGTTTTTTTAAAAGTCTTATAGGAAGGGAAATGACAATTAATAGCTTTTGAATATTTCAATAAAAGTTTTATTAATTGTTTTGTTTACATGTTGAAGAAATAGAAATAAATTAGTTTGCATGAATTCTAGTCAAAGTATGTTTTTACCAGAAGTAAAGAATATTATTAAAGTTTTATGAGATGTACATGTTAAGAAAATAATTGGAAAACATCTTGTTTACAAAGAATGAAAGGAATCACATGTTTTGCCAAAATTGTGTCATTTCCTGCTAGATAAATGTGGTCAAAGTTCTAAAACCTTCAGTATTGATTCCAGAGTTGCTTTATTCACTGGCCCAGTGTGGCAGTGTAAATAGTTTTTCAGAATCTAACAAGTCAACAAATGGATCAATAATATTTTTTGAAATGTTTGTGTTGGCAAACAACTCTAATTGACTCAAACTTCAAATTATCTTTCTTTACTTAGGAAGTGGGTTTCTATAACTGAAATTAAAAGTTCTGTCAACAAACTATTCATATAATTCTTTTGTTGAAGCTGCAATCAAGGTTTTTGATGAGGCTATAGATAAAGGAATTTTTTTTAAGTTAAACTTTTAGGTTGATTGAATTAGGTTTTAAATGATATCAGTTACTTTTTCTTCTAGCTAGTTGCCTAGTTCCTACATATGTATACACACATGGTTTTTGATATTATCAATGCCTCAAAGGTCAGACTTATTGCAGTCCAGCTATATAGTCTGGAAGTTGGAAGGATTGAGAGATTGATTCAATAGTTGATGGTGCATAAAAGATGTTTTAAGGCTCTATATACACCTATAATTTTTGAGGTATTGATAATTACACCTTTTACGAAAGCAGAACACCCATTTAGGTGTAAAATATTAATCTTAAAAATTGGGTGTGATAAAAGATGTAAAACTTGTTATTCAATTATTATTGTTACTTTCGCATTAGATGTATAACACTGTAAAAGTGTCAGCCAGGCTTCAGGGACCCCTATAAAGGTGGAAGCCATGCTTCAGGGAGACTGAAAAGGTGTCAGCCAGTTTCAATAAACACCTTTAGTGGTGTAAATCAATGCTATTATTTCTAAGAGTGTCGGACAGTCATTTTGTCCACACACCGGATAGTTTTTAATAATCCCAATATGGTAATTTACACTCCTGAAGGCTGGAATGTTTTGTGTTCCAATAAAAGTGGTGATAAATGCCACGAGCATGTCTATTTAGAAATAAACATTGATTTAGGGCCGGTTGCACCCATCTTTTAGCGCTAACCTTAGAGATTACCATACATTAAAAGTTTGTGCTGATAAACAAAGATTAACACTTAACTGAGATTTGTGCAACCACAAATAGTCCCTAAAGTTCAATACAAAAAAATATAGCAAAACAAAATTGCAGATTGAATTTGTTGTATGGTGTTATTATTGGCATTCGGTTTGTCTGGTCCAGACACATTCTACAATGTCCAGTCATCAGAGAGCAGCCATCTCAAGCAGATTTTCCTGGACCCGCTTATGTCCAGCCTTCAAAGTGTTGACTGTTTTGAATATAACATTTTCATAAAGAGCAAATAAAATCAAATTTACAAAAATGTACAATAATTTACAATAATTAAATTTATTACAATAAAAACTCAATTATCAGGGCTGGTATTCACAAACACTACTTACGATCATTTTTTTACGTAAGTTAATCCTAAGCAAAAATTGCAATTCACGAAAGAATTCCTACACAAATTCCTAAGTTGAAAAAAGAGGTTACTTAAGCATTTTCCTAACAATTGTTTTTTTCCCATAGAAAATTTTACCTAAGCAAATATTTAAGCAAGAATACAACAATGAGTTTACTTAAGATTTTGTGTACGGAATTCTTAAGTTTTGACTTTTGCAAAAACTTAGGCTAGTTTTTGTGAATACCACCCCTGGACTGCTCATGGATGGAGGTAGTCTGGATAATCGATCTTGATCAATTTCTGCCTGATCCATGTTCATTTTTTATCTAGTATATCTCAAATATCATATTTTAGATGTACCAGAGATGCTACAGTATTATTTTGTTATAGTGAAACTATAGTTGACGTTTTAGATTGAAATAATAACCCTGGTTGGTCACTCAAACCAGGGTTATTTACAGCCTGTTAGTGACCTAACACAATTGTTCAATCTGGATAATCCAGATAATCGAGGTCTGATAATCGAGTTTCTATTGTATAAGCATGTAGCACAATTTATATTACTTTTAAGTATGTAAAAGAAATTTTACAAAATTTACCGGAATGAGTTTGTTTAAAAGTTAAAACCGTAAATGTAATGTACATTGTTCTTTACAACAAATTTAATTATTATAAATTTTTGTAAATTTGATTTTTCTTCGATTTTTCTTCTTCGTAACCACAAACAAATCTGAATGTCACTTCTTTGTAACAAAAACACAATTGGCAACAATTGTGGCAACAGAAACCTTATTGTGATTTTAAAAAAAAATCTTTTTCAATCACTCCATCTGTCGAGGTCTTTTTTAGGTTCTATGGAACAATGAGTTTTCAACTAATGCATTCTGTTCTCTCCCCCCACAGTTTTTTCTGCATCATTAACAAGTCACATTTAAAAAAATTCCCTTTTTTTACTTCCAATTCAACAATTCCCTTTCTAGTTGATTGAATGAGCAGCGGCCATTTTAATTCATGCTACATCACCCTTTGCTTTGCATTGCTTCCATAAGAATGAGATTGGAAGGTGATTAGCGAACCACAAGGCTGCAAAGGGGTAGCCAGATGTCATGTGACGTCATAGATAAGGAGTAGAGTGTGTTGTTAGTCATTTCGTAATTGGATGAATAAAATGAAGTGCGAAATTGCTTCCTATTTATCTTCATTCATGGGTTATATTAAATTTTCCTTTTGTGTTTCGGGTTAGTTTAGAGTAAATGGAAGGATAATGGTGAGTTTGGATGAAAAAATGGAAAGTTTATGTGAAAATTAGATAAATTTATGTTGGAAATGGAAAGTTTGTGTAAATAATTGGAAAAAAGGAAAGTTTGTATTTAAAAAATGGAAGTGGAAAGTTTTTATGAGAAATAGGGGGAAATGGAAAGTTTGTAAGAAAAATTGGAAATGGAAAATTTATATAAAAAATTAGAAAGCATGAAAAATTTGAAGAAAGTAAGAAAAATTGGAAAGTTTGTTAAAAATTGGAGAATGTGGAAAGTTTGTGTTAAAAATGGTAAATCTTTGTGAAAAATGGTAAATCTTTGTGAAAAATGGTAAATCTTTGTGAAAAATGGTAAATCTTTGTGAAAAATGGAAAGATTGCATGAAAAATTGGAAAATATGGAAAGCTTGTATGAAAATTTGGGAAATATTGAAATTAGTATCAAATTCTGAAATTCTGATGTCTTCTGAAAAAGTGCAAAACTTTCTGATTATAGGTGGAAAATTTTCAAAATTTGTATAAAAACTAGAAAATTGATATAAAAAATAGAAAATTTTCATGAAAAATTGAAAACTTTACATGAAAAATTGAAAATTTTACATCAAAAATTGAAAACTTTACATCAAAAATGGAAACTTTCATGAAAAATAAGTTTAGAATGCTGAGATAAAACCAGAAAAATACAGATGAAAAAAACCACTTTTCTTTTTTTATTCGAGCATGACGTCATTTAGAATCGTAATAACTATCTCAATCCCATTCCCTCTGTTATCTTTATGGTTATTGTTCTTTACTTATCAACTAAACTACTCATTAAGGTTACTGCATCCATAGATTGATGACACATGATGACTTCAATTGTAATCTTACTGTGCTTATGAATGAGGATTATAGTTTTAAAACGTGTTTGGAACCAAATGAAATATTAAATTCATCATAAAACTTTTATATTGTTGCAAATGTCTTAAAATTAAAATTTTTATTGACTTCCATAATTAGGCCATTGGATTTGTTATTAGTTTATACAACCAGAAGTTTGTAAGATTAGATTGTTAGTTTTGAAGTTCTTGAAAAATTATCATTGTTTGCATGGAACCCTTCAATGTTTTATAGTAAAGTAAAATAGAAATGGGGCTTACATGAGATCAAAGAGAATAAAAAAGCATAAAAAGCATTTTCGTGCTTGTTTACATTGGCTTTTTTCTCTTGATCAATAAGTACAAGAAGTGTACACATTGTTTTCTACAAGGGATTGTGAGGAAGTTGGATCTTGTAACTTATAAATTGCGTGGTAATTATTAGTTTCGGACTGAAAAAAATGGCTCTTGAAGCAAACAATAATTGATTTATTTTAAGTGAATATATACTGTTGGCTTTAATGTATTAGAGGTAAAATAAACCAATTATTGTTTGCTTCCACCATTTTTTATTTGGGTTTTGTTTGGCTTTTTTTTGCTTTGTGTTGTTGGGGGTTGTAATAATCGATGGTCGTGCAAGGAAACGTGCCGCGACGTTGGGAATGACGTCATGTAACAAGGTGGAGTTTGGGATATGTTTGGTGAAATCTAAATTTTCAAACGCGATTTTCGGGGTGTTGCGCACATCTGAGAACCCTAAACCAAGGGTGATTCGGAATCAGCTCAACAAGAGCTTTCATTTGAGGGGTAACAACAACACTCGTACCATTTTTAGAATGTATATGTAATAGTGAGTTTGTGGTAGTGCATTTCCCATTACAAAGTTATAGTTAAAACTCTAATTTAAATTTTCAACGGAGGTTCCGTGATCACTTTGCGGAGTGCATTGTTTGTTATAAAGTTTTGTTATTGTAATGTCAATGAAAAGTTAAGTCAACTTAATGAAAACTTATCACAATCCAAATTTTTAACACAAATTCAAATATTGAAACAACACCATTTAATTAACTAACTTTATAACGAGAAATGCATCGCAAACTGTTAGTTTTGTATTTTCTTGAATAAATGTAATTAACACTATATTACGCCACACTGATATAATACATTACCTTGGCAATAAATAGCTCAGCAAATTAATGTATTGAGTAACCCATTTGGTATTATTAAAGCAGTTGAAGTGTTTCCAGTTGGCTGCAGGTTGCTATCAACGTATCAGCAGTTCTACTAATAAGCAGACTGAAGGTCAGTTCATACTTGACTGCTATACATGGCACTGCAAATGAAATTCAACTAACTTCCAAGACAAAATGGAATTTTATTGGCATTTGAATTATGACTTGCTTTGCTCAAAGTGAGATTTTGACATTCTTAAATCATTTGACCTCCTTTTCAAACCCGGTGGCAGAATAAATCTCGGATCTCGTGACTTCTCGTTTCTACATTGAAATAATTTCTACCAACTGTTTATAGATCTACGTCACCCATGACAGCATTCTTTAAAAATTAAACAGGAATTGCTTCCAATAAAAATGAAGAGTGGTTGGGATTTTAGATATACTCAAAGACATTTTTGGAACACTTTTCTCAAGTGCAATTGTATCCAACACTTGGGTGTGTGTAAACAAGTGTGAAACTAAAATCAACACAGTTATTAATGAGTTAACTTGCTGTTTAAATATTTAATGACTTAAATAATCATATAATCATTATAGTGAATGGATTGCAAATATACATTTTGACTTTTTCATGTGGAACTCTGCAAACCATCTTAAACCCAATAAGCAGCTAATGTTATTTCAATGTTGGTCAAATATTAATTTTACAACATGGGTGTGTTGAGTCAATGTTAAAAATGTTATTTAATAAAACATTATTTCAACTTTTAATGTTGATTCAATGTTGAATGAACGTCGAATCTACCGTAAGTTCATAATTTTTTATTGTTTACGTGACAACATTTATTTAACATTCTTTAGTAATGTAAAATCAATATAATAAAAATTTTAATTTAATTTTAAGTGTTGAAAAAATGTTTTTTTACATTGTAATAATGTTGAATCAACTTTCGTGGTTCAGTGGGAAATCTCTCAAGATGAGGTATTTACGTAATTAGCACGAAAATATTCGATTTTGTCACTCCAAATACCTAAAATAAATTTTACACACAACTGACACTCGATTTGCCTGCTGGGTACTGTCAATTGACATTGAAACCGAAACTTAATTGAATCCCTGAAGGGATATCGAGTGGAAACGAGGCACAGTGCAATTTGTAGTGAAGAAGCAGGGGAGAAAAAAGAAAAGAAAATAATAGCGTGTTTTGTAAATGGGTTTACAATTGAAATCTATTTTTTCCTCCCCTAACCCCAGCTGATGATGACACTTCCCTTCCCCCACTTCAATTTTCTGCTCTTGCACCAAAAGGAAATTACAACACATTTATTTCTCTCGTCTATCGACTTTAAAATTCGCGCTTTGTTTTATATAAGATATGTAAGAGCTTATTGTGTTTTTACTGGTTTACAGTTTTAAAGCTGAAAAATAAATATTTGAAATTTTTTTTCGTTATAACGAGGTTTTTACATCTCGAGTTCAACTTTTTACTGAGAATACTAAGAAATATCTGAAAAGTGACTAATGACACATTGTTATTGATTGATAAATTCGTTATAACGAGGTTAACGTGAGTGACTGTACCGTTGTACCATTAAATAAATAAATAAAATAAAAACTCGTAGCGAGGAAATATTTCGCGATTTCTAGCGTTTCGCTATAACGGGGTTCGACTGTAATTAGAAAAAAGAAAATAAAAACTAAAGGTCTGTTGTTGAGCGCTGTTTATTGTTGTTATTAATTCATGATACAGCCACCAGGTCAACGAGAATTGTGTTGGAGGGTCTTTGGCCTTTCGTTTCCTTTTAAAGCGAGACGGAGGAAAATCGGGATATTTATGAGAATGGGTACATTTAAGGCGCATTTGTGCACAACATGTACAGGTTGTTCAACCATAAACGAAAAGGCTGGTTTGCAATTCAATTAATATAAAAATTGTAGTTAAGGCGCGAGTTAGGCCTATTCTCGTGAGAAGTGAGAGAATTTTGAGGAAGTTTATTGTTCTGGACCATGATTAAGTTTTAAGTTTTTCTTTTGTTTTTTTGAAATATTGTGCTGGAAGTTGGGGTTAGGTATTATGGTGGTGCAAACGAAGTGCAGGTGTGGGAATTAAAGGGGGTGGTGAAAAATGAAAATTTAAGAGTGAGTAAATTTTATGGGTAATTTTTATTGGGGGGGTTGTAAAAATGGAATTGTTTTGTATGGAGATTTTTAAAGGAATAGTGTGGAGAAATTAAGAATTCTTTTAAGTAAAAGTATATTTATGGGTTGATGTATTCAAGGTTTTAAAAATTTAGTGCGATTAGTTAGGGAGAAATAAATTAAAATTGATTTGTTGATGCAACTTGTTTACAAAGTGCGCAAACATCAGCCAAACTAAATTTAATTCATAGGAGATAAGCATTGCTTTAATTGTAAACTAAAACTTAAAAAAGTAATTTAAACTTTAAAATTTAAAATTTAAAATTGATTTAGAGTTATAAATCTAACTTATATTTAACATGGAATTTATAAGGAAATGCTAGGTTTACACTTGTGTTCACACTTGACCGTAACGTAACTTAAGAGAGATGTATGGTGCATTGTGGGATACTAAGTTCCTTAATTGCTAATTCAACTCAGAGTTGA
>JAQIXT010002285.1:0-11424 GCA_034700445.1 Stenotaenia linearis | reverse complement strand
TGGGCTGTTATTTGATGAGATAAGCCAAAAACCTTGAAATGGAAGAGAAAATAAGTAAAATAAAGTAAGAAAATAAGCTAAATAAGTCAAAAATTTAGTTTAATAAGCAAATTTTGCTAAATAAATACAAAATTTAAGCAAAATTTGCTAAATAAGTGCAAAATTTAAGCAAAATTTGCTAAATAAGTGCAAAATTTAAGCAAAATTTGCTTTAAAAATGCAAAATTTAAGCAAAATTTGCAAAAATGTAGCAAAATTTACAAAATAAACGGAAATTAAGGCTAATAAATCCTAAAACATTAAATTTTTGTGTCAAAATAAGCCCAATAAACTCTAAAAATTCAATTTTTGTGTTAAAATACACAAAATGAGCTCCATAAAAATTAATATTTTAGTAAATCAAGTAAAATAACTCACAAAAAAAAAATTTTTTGTACTAAAATAACCATAACAAGATCCAAAACCAATTTTTTTATGCATAAAAAATCAAAAACTTACACTTGTGAACTGATTAAACCTAATTTTCTTATTTTCAACCCCAGATGCAATTTGTTGGTTGTTATCTGCAAGGCACATTGTTGTTGCAGGATAACCAACATGATACATGATCAGTTCTTCCAATTTGTCGGGAGAATTTCGCCTCAATTCATCTAAATATGGCCGTGCTTGCTGAAATGAAACAACTTCAATTTTTCAACAACTAAAGCGACAAAACAAAAAAATGGAAAAACCTGAATGGCTCTGTTGGTAGGTGCAAAGAAGGTGAAGTTTTTCATTTCATCCAATTTTGACGTCAACTTTGTTTCTTCCAGCAAATCGACCAAATCTGACAGTTGAGTTTCGTCCAACACACTTGTGACCGTTTTCGCTGAAATACAAGTTAGTCGAATAAAATTTCTATTTATAGGGGACAAAAGTAGCACTTCCGGTTTGAGTACGATCTGGAAATTACTTGGAACTTATCTACGAGACTAATACCCTGGGTCCATAAATTTTCGAGGGCCTTACGTAACCGGAAATGCTATTTTAATAGGTCCAAAACAGCAATTTTGAACTGAAAAATTGCCAATTTCATGATTTCTACCAATTTGGAGCGTCGCTTAAAACCACTTCCGGTTCGAGCACATGCTCAAAACTGCATGAACCCCAAGTACATGAGCAGTGCTCTGGACTACTAAAGTTTCAAACCCCTATCCGAACTGGAAGTATGACTTTAACAACCCCAAACTAACAAATTTGAACTGAAAAATTGAGAAATTCATGATTTCTACCAATTTGGAGCGTCGTTTAAAACCACTTCCGGTCCGAGCACACCCTCAAAACTACACCAACCCCAACCACACGACCAGTCCTCCAAACCCCTAAAGCCCCAACCCCCTATCTCAACCGGAAGTGCTTTTTTAACCCGCTCCAAATCGTCTCAGACCTCAATAACATCCAAAAGCCCAATACCTTGACTAGGTATCAATACACCTTCCAACGGATACAGCACCCCATTGGTGCCCAACTGCTGCTTGCTGGTCACAACATTGACATCATTTATCAAAAGCCGTTCTTCGGAAACCCGGAACTTGACATCCGGTCCAAACAGCGTGGCGGACCGAGCCCGTGGCGGTAAAATCTCATGGCAGACAACATTGGGCAAAATGTGAAACTTGAGAATGTTTGCCACACATCCTTCGCCACGAAGAAGTTTAGTGCGAAGATCCGCATCCAACTGGTAAATGGCTTCGTCCGTCGGAACCAGAAGTGTCATGTGGCCATCTTGTTTCAGAAGATCCATCAAATGATTTTCTTCCAAAACTGTGAAGTGGGAAGTGAGTTATAAGTTTTGCAGAAAAGTTAGAATTATTACCATATTTTATCGATTAAAGGATGCCCTCTAATATAGGATGTAAAAGAGCAAAAGAATCCTTTGTTTTTACCGCACCATATTTTTCGTTAAGTGAAATAGAGGCCGCGGTTTTTATTCGATAAAATACGGTATTTATTTCTGACTTACGCGACTTGAAGATTGAGAATCTGGGATTCGTCGCTAAAAGTTCGCCCAAGGATTGACTGACTGGTGGTAGGACACTGTTGACCATGTGGACAATGCCATTGGTGGCGTAGTGGTTGGGTGACAACACCTTGGCACAGTTGGTTGTCATCACCTATACAATTTATTTTAACTAAACAAGTTGCGGAGATCGGAAACTCAGAAAACGCGAAGAACTTTGTGCAAATCCTTTAACGCATGCAAGATTCTGGTTGAAGCAAATTGAGGGTGTAAGAAGTCCACAAAACATCCTCAGGATATAAAGAAAATGTCCAAGTCCTATAAATGATGTTCCATGGACGATCACTTATGGATCTCCACAAAGCATCATCAATTTGATTGTGACTGCCGGTGACTCACCGGTCGGCACTACCTGTCATACCGCTAGGGGGATTTGTCACTCAAGTGTACCGGAAGTACGTGACCAACCCCGAGGCTACTTGGGAAGGCTCGGGAACGCCTTGCGGAGAGAATCCTTCCGGCGACTGAAGTCGCAACACCTGATTCGTTCTCCGCATGCCGACATTCGACCGAGCCTAAGGTGTAAGATGGAGAAGTGGGACGCGAGTGTCGATACTGCGGGTTGAGATGCGATGTAAACCGCCAAAGGGGATCTTTATCGTTTGGCCCCGCTGATGCTATGGCATCAGCGTGGGATCGAGACGTACCAGTCACGGATGCATGCAGTTCACCAGCTTAAGAACAAAGCCATACTCACTACAAGAACTAGTGTCCGTGTAACTCATTCATTAGTGCACCGAGGACCGGGATCTCTCCACTCAGTACCCCTTAGTGGACATCTTGGAAGCCGGTCACAGGATGTCCTGAAGATGTTAACGTCTCCAGGATGTGATGTCCTCAAATCGTCCATAAAATGTCCAAAGATGCGACCAAGACGTGACCTTCATTAGATGTCCACTGGAAATTCAATGGACTTCTTATCGGAACTCTATGCAATGGTTCTACGAGGACATTTTTTTAATGAATGTCTTGATACTATGGGGGATATTATGTGATTGTTCTCAGGATGTCCAATTGATGATGCTTTGTGAACATCCATGAAACATCATTTATCGACTTTTTCTGGAGCTCTAGAAGTTTTGTGAACATTCCAAAACTTTCTTCTGCACACTGAAGAATGTTTAGCACAAAGTCTGGCAGCCATTTTGAAGGAACTTTAGAATTTCAATTGATTTTGGTATTATGAGTCAGGTTGGGTTTTTTTTTGCTTACCCTATGGGGTAGATTGTAGACGTTAAGTCTAATGCCGGCGTTAGAGTTTTCGGTAAAGAGAACTTTCTCGTCCATGAAATCGGAGGATCGCATAAATCCGTTGACAACATGCGATAATACTAAATTATCGTTGCTGTCGACACTTCTTTTGCGTTTGTGGACCATTGGAGTCATTACGACAACCTAGAAGTGGAAGAGTTGATTAATTATCGACTTAATTTTAGTCAAAGTGACTAATAATCGAATAATTATTCAGAAAAATGACGAATAATTGAATAATTATAAGCAAAATGTCCAAATATCGATTAATTATCGAATTAAATAACCAAATATCGATTAATAATCGATTAAAATGACCAAAATATCGATTAATGTGACCAAAAATCTATTAACGAGACTAAAAATCAGTTAATGTCATCAAACAAATCGATTAATACGAACAAAATGTCAATTAAAATGACTAAAAAATCGATTAAAACAGTCGAATATCGATTATTCACCATCTTAATATCAATAAAAATCGACTACACATCGATTTCCATCTCCCAAACTCGATTTCTTACATTATTTTCAAAATCCTCATGGAAACTCTTCAATGCAAGATCGGTCGGACAAAACACGGTCAAATTCTCCTTCGTAAACTTCTCAACCAAACCGGAAAAGGAAACAAGCTCAGCAAATATATTTCCACCAGCGCTTTTAATCGTCTCCAAAAGCGGATTCAATTCCACTTTCACACACATCCCTCTCGCGTTTTCTCGCGAGAACCCGTGACAGCAGTGTAAGGAAATCGTCAGCGACTTTTGAACTCCGTGTGAGTGAATTCTGAGTAAAAATCGATAAATATCGATAAGTTATCGATAATAATCAGTAAATAATTAAATTTTCTTTACTTTGTTGTGCATTTGAAGGCTAGATCGGTTTCCATGCAGCTTTTGGACTGGAAATTGAACGGAAACTGCGAAGGACCTTCTTCGGTTTCTTCGCGGTCGATGCATACGTTGTCGCTGTGGATAATCGATTAATTAGTCGATTTTTAGAGGTTTTGGGGGTAGGGGTGGTGGATTTAGAAGCTTACCCTTCCCACCAATGTGCTTGGCGTTGGAAAAAAGGGTTGAAGTCTCTGAAATGTGGATTTACTTGGTCTGGATGCGGAAAGAATTCTGGAAAATCGATTTTTGAGAAGGTTAGTCGATTTTTAGTTTTGATTGGTTTTAAAGATTGTAAAATTGTACGTAGTTGTTACTTGTTGGAGAAAAATATCAATTGTTATTCAATAATCGACAAATATCGATAAATAATGAATGGTAGTGTAAAATTTGTCAAAGTAACCATAAAATAGGTATGAATCGATTAAATAATGATGAAATATTGAGAAAATACCTAAAAAATTGGTTAAAAATCGATCATAAGTTTAAAAATTAATAACATATCGATAAAATTTGGTGAAATATCGATAAAACTTGTATAAAGTGATAAAATTCAAAAAATATCGAAAAAATTTTTAAAAAATCTTTAACAGATAAATAAATTTTAACAAAAAAAAATCAATCAATTAATAAACATTAACAAAATCGATAAAAAGTTTTTAAAATATTTCTAAACTGATAAAATTCCAAAAAATCGATAATTTTCCCAAATAATCGATAAAACTCACGTAAAAATTTCAAGACAAATTTTAAAAATCTCGATATAATCCATAAACATATCAATCGATAAATTCCCCAAAAATATCACTGAACTTCCAAAAATAAAATCAATAAAACTTAAAAAATCCTCAAAAATAAAAAAAAAATCGATAAAATTCCTCAAAAATAAAAAAAAAATCGATAAAAATTTAAAAATTATCAACAAACATAAAAAATTTTAAAAAATCATAAAATTCATGAAAAACACATTTCCCAACCACAACCCTAAAAAAAAAAAAAAAAAATCGATTACCAGGCACTTGCGGCATATGGGGCATATCGACTTCCATGAACCCTTGCTCAACAGGTTTATCAATGACCCCGGTAACTTCTCGATGCCGATTTCGATTTCTAAACCAAAAAAACCCATCAAACCCTCACAAAACTCCTCAAAACCCCTCAACCCACCCCCATCGTACCCTTTACCCCCACTTTCACCCTCAAATCGCTCAACATCGTCCACATCGGGCAAATTCACGGTCATTTGATGAAACCTAAACACAAAAATCACAACAAAAAAACAAAAAAATCACAAAAAATCAATTTTATTAATAAAAATCGATACGAATCGATATCTTACCTATTCCTAACATTATCCCGGTAATTTTGCCTCTGTGCACGGCCATTAATAAGGAAAACAACGAGAAGAAAACACTTAAACCAAATCATTTTGCAAACTGCGTAAACTCTAACCTCCGACCCTTATATGAAATTAACACAGAGAAAAATAAAAATATCGATTTATTTTCGATTTCGCTCAAAAAATCGACTAAAAACCATAAAAATCGAATACCAAACCCCACATTCCGCACATTATACACTAATTACACTTAAAAAATAAAGGATTTTTGATATTTTCGTCTAAAAACGACACAAAATGGACGAATTTTAATGTCCTCGAAAGTTTTCAACTAAAAGTTGATCAGGATGTGTCTAATCAGAGTAATTTAAGTCATTCGCCGAGCCATAGGGCAATGGATCAATGTTTGGGTTTAATAAGAAAATTTCTAAATTTTTTTTAATAGGAAATAACGTTGGTCCAAATAAGGAAGACGCGACCGGTTCAACCGTGGGCGTTTAAGTGTCCACCCATGTTTTAACGGTTGCAACGAAAACTGGTCTTGAATCATTTTTTTACGTAATAAAAACGTCGATTATGTATTTATGCGTTCGTTTTGTAAGGATTTGTATTTATTTATTAATTTTTTTGAATAAAATTCGTATTTATCGCCATATTTGGATGCCCGTCGGCCATGACCTTCGTTTTGGTCATTTTTTCCAATAAAATTTATTTGCTTCTCAATCTTTGAGTCAAATCGCTGATTCACACTCATTTCCTGTCCTTTATAAATATTAAACACAATAAATTCAATTTGTAAACAAACTGTTTGAAAAGCTGTTAAATCCCGCGCGACTCTGTTGTTTATTTTTAAATACGTCATAAATTGTCGTAGTTTGTATGCGGAAACGGGACGTCATGACGTGATATGTAATTCTCCCGAACCGGGATTTGATGAGATCATTCGAGTGCGACCAATGAAATTCAAACTTGGAGATCACGTGACTCGTCTTTCTGAGGAGAAGAACAAAAAGGCGAGCAGTTAGCGTTGGAATTCACTTTGATTCGACTTTGCGTCTCCGTTGCTCGGAAAATACTTGACGACTCGTGTAAGTAGAGTTTTAACGTTAATTGCGGTTGAGTTTACTGTGTTTCGATGCAGTTTTTGACGGTTCTAGGCGAGTTTTGACGCGTTAGGACTACGAAAGGGTTAAAACATGGGGGTTTTGTTTAGTTTGTGAGTGAAATTGGTTCAATTTTTGTTTATTTCTCAGAGAAATCTCGTTTTTGAAGTGGAATTTTGAGCGGTTATCTGTTGACAATGATGCACAACGCTTGTGGAGACCAAATGAAGGGTGAGTTTTTGTTTTGGTTGGGGATCGGAGGGCATTGTGGGTAATGAGGGGGAAAGTGTTGTTTGGGTGTGTTTTGGGTTTGGAGGGGTCTGGGAGGGGGGTTCCCCGTGAGGAAATTTTTTTTTTTTTTTTTTGGTTAATTTTTTTTTTGTGTTTGAATTTTCCGCCGTTTTGTGTTTTATTTTTGGAAAATTTGGGGTTTTTATGTTTTTGTGTGGAGGTTGGTCGGAAATGGGGGTTTTGTGATGGAAATGAGGGGGGGATGGTTGTTTGAAGGGGTTGTTGTTAAGAGTGGGCTTTGAAATTTAAATTTCCCGCCATTTTCGGGTCACTATAACGGTTTTTTTTGTATTTAGGCCTTTGTTTGGTTATTTATTTGTGAAAATAGATTAAAATCTAATACAATAAAAGGAATTTTGATTGAGTAGTTTTTAATTTTAACTCAAGATTGTCTGAAATTTGCCACTTAAAAGTCATTTACCTCCATTTTCACTGCAAAGTTACAAATAAACTCACATATTTTTATTCCTAGATTCAAAAAAGCTCATCAAGTCCTAAATTTCATTCAAAAAAATTAATTTAATACAAAAGTTGTCCTATTTTTTCAAATTTTCACTATAAAATAACAAAAACTTCACATACTTTCCCTCTAAAATCCAAAAATTAAAAGAAAAAACCCTGGTTTCATTTTTAAAAAAACTTAAACCAAAATATTTAAGTTAAAATTCGAATTTTCCTTACAAAAACCATCAATCTCATTCAAAAACCCACCATTTTACCCTAAAATTAAATAGTTTAATCTTTTCACTCCACTCTTAATCACAAAATCACCCAAAACCCCCTAATTCATTCAGAAAACAATAACTTTTGTTATGGAAAAGTGAACAGTTGCGTACGAACTTTACTATCCACTCCTAACTGATTTCTATATTATGAAGCACTTCAGCGCAAAGTAAAGCTTACGAGGCCCGAAGGCCTCATAAGAAAAATATGACTTAATTTTGACAGCTTTAATGTGTAAATTCGGGGCACTGCTGTAGGCGCAGTTACTCGTCTTTAAGATATGCAGTGAAGCAGCCTGCGTGGGGCTGGGTGTGGGGCACCGACCTCACTGCCTTTAAGCTAAATCATCCGTTTTAAATCAATTTAGAGAGAAAATATGTTCAAATCTTATTGTGAGGTAAGTATCGATATCGGTATCGAAGAAAGTACAAAAAATCAATACCTCATTGAAAAATACCGCAAATGAGCTGAAACTGTCAGATTGTAGCATTTCTTCTACTGAACAAGATAGTATAATTTCAACAACATCGTACTTGTATAATTCTGACCATAACTTTGGAACTGCAGCACGGTATTATTGGTATCACAATACTTTTAATACCAAAGTACAGTCGAACCTCGTTATAACAAAACACTGGACCAAAAAATCAGTTTGTTAGAATGGGTTTTCGTTATAACGAATTCTTTTAACAAGGAAATTTTTTTTAACGGTTTTCAAGTCTGTTCGTTATAGCGGGGTTTTCGTTATAATCGAGTTCGTTATAACCGGGTTCGACTGTATCAATATACGCATCGAATGCGACAAATTCAAATTTCCCTCCACAACAACCGATCACCAATCCCCCACCCCCTCCACCCAACCCTCCCTCCCCCAAAACCCCCCTAAAAAATAACCAACCCCTCAAACCCCCTTTAAAAACACCCACAATCCCCCACTCCCATTACATCATCCTTGCCTCATCGATCAGATGACATCATCGGTCGAGACAAATCAATAAAAAGTGACCCAGAATAAAATCAAACCAAAAAACAAACAAAATGACCCCAAAAAACGCAAAAATATTAAAATTAACTCAGAAAAAAAATTCGGATTTCCAAATAAAGTTCGGGAAATTCTTAAAAACCCGGAAAAAATTCGGAAAACGCCGTCGCCCGACTGTCTGGGTTTGGCGCCCCCTCATTGCTCATTCAGTCTGAAGCCGGGAACTCCCGAGAAAGCACACTTCACTCTTAATACCCACAAATAAGCCTAAAAATGATAATTGAATGGGTAAAGGACTCTGTTTTGCAGTGTTTGTGCCGATCCTGCAAATCGCACGAAATTTTAGGTAAGAAAATGAGGAAATTTTGGCTTTTTTGGTCATTTTTTGGTCAATTTTGCTCATTTTTGGTGTTTTAGGGCTGGAAGAGGTGAGTGGGTGTGGGGTGGTGAAGGGTTGGGTGTGTTTGAGTGGGGGTTTTGGGGGGAAAGGGGTTTTTTGGGTGGGAAATGGGGGTTTTGTGAGGTTTGGGGATGGAAATTTGACCCCTGAATGACTTGGCTGCACTGCATTTGGTTTCCATGGTGATTAAAGGGATGGGCTTTGGAATTTCTGATGAGGAATTTGATTTGGGATGATGGGTTGGGTCTAAAATGGTCTAAAATTAAGGGGAATTGGTTTTTTGGAGGGGTTTTAGGCCTTTTTTGGTCTGAAATTATGTTTTTTTGTGATTTTGGGGTCTAAAAAAGGGGTTTTTGGTGGATTTTAGATCTGATTTTGGGTCTAGATGGTGGTGTTTTTGATTTTGAGTCTAAAACTGGGTTTAAAATGGTTTTTTTCTGGAAAGTTTTAGGCCTTGGAATCATATTTTGATGGCATTGGAAAATCATTAGGGTGACTCATTGTTTGTGTAGCTTGAAATTGAACTGAAATAGATTTCTTTGAAAGCTTTTTAGACATGATTTTGGTCTAAAAATCTTATATTAATGCCTAGGAATAATATTTCTATTATTTTTAACTATTAAAAGATCTAAAATGGTCTAAAACATCTCAAAAATCCAATTTTAAACATCAATTTGGTCTAAAATTCCATCTAAAATGCAATAACAATCTAAAAATGGTCTAAAAATTGTAAAAATATTTTTACAGACTAATTTTGTATTATGAAACTGTATAAAGACCATTTTAGACATAATTAAGGTCTAAAATTCCTCCCAGAATCAATTTTAGACCTTATATGGGTCTAAAATTCCATTTAAAAGCTATTTTAGGCCTAAATTCTGATAGAAATACATCAAAAAGCACAATAACAGTCTAAAAACAAGTCTAAAACACCTTTATAGACACTTTTAGACACTAAACACCATTACTCATTACAAAAAATTCCAGAAATGATGAAATATTAAACAAAATGGCCTCTATTTGCAGAGAAATCCCTTCTACACGAAGTTCATTGCACCCAACCAACAAAGAATGCGTCTCTCATAGGTGAGTATAAGAGTTTCCTTCTTAAATTGAAAAAAAACTGACAAATTCTGTTGGCAGCTACTGAAATCCGGGCAGCAGAGAAATCGAAAGGAGGAATGGCGTACGAAGTGATCCTGGCCCAACCGGCGGCCGAAACCCCGCCGAAACGACCGGATTCGCCGCCGAAAACAAGTCTGTCTGTAGAAGACATCGAAAACAAGCTGAAGGCCGCGCGAGAGAGAAGACAGGTCTGTATAATGAAGAAAAACCAAAAAATTAGCATAAAAGATGAGAAACGATGGCGATGTTCAGCAAACAATGTCAATGCAAGGCAGTCGAAACTCGCTATAATGAAATCCTCGTTATAACGAAATTGCTGGAACCATGTCAAAAAATTTCATTATAACGAGACTGGCCGTAACGTAAACCCAGGGAGGAGACAAACATGGGAGGTGTTCTCCAATGATGGCAGCTTTCCAAAAAATGCCTGGATGTAGTGGCCATTTTTGTTGATCACTGTTAACATGGGATCCTATGGGAGTTAACCACATTTCTGTCAATTTTTGATCAAAATTGAGGAAAACATTATTTAATACATTTTACACACTAAATAATAGGTTTTAGATCTTTTATTTTTTTAAGAAAAAATAGAAAAAATTGGGTCCCATGTTAACAGTGATCATCAAAAATTGCCGCTATATTCGGGCATTTTTTGGAAACCTGCTATCATTGGAGGGCACCTCCATGCTTATCACTCCCCTCTTGAAATAAATTTCAATGAGACAAATTAGGTATAATAAAAATTCACCAGACAGCCACATGGGCCCATAATTCACTAGGGCCCTTATGCGTTGTCTACTCTTTCTGTATCGTTGCTACAAACCGTTTTAATTTTTTTGTTGTAACGAGGCTTTCACTTTTTTATTGTGAAAGACAGAAATAGCCGAAAAGTGGCCAATGATGCATTGTTATCGGTTAATAATTTGATTTTAGGTCTATAAATGTTAGTTTTACTTAAATAATTTCGCTTAAATAACATTTCGCATCATATTTTATAAGATAGAACGCAAAAACAATGCACTGTGCTAAAAAAAACTCGATACAGTAGACGCCTCTTATTATGATCACTTTGGGACTTCCCCAAAGCGATCACACTAACCGATTGATAACATTAGTCAAAAAAACAAAAAAAGCAATTTTTACCATTGTATTCCATTAATATGTTAAAAATTCAAAACTAAAAGGTGTTTGGTAAATTTTAATCTCTTTTTATAAAGAAAAATTGATTTTGAATCATTTTTGATCAAATCAAGTCTCTTTC
>JAQIXT010002284.1:0-11426 GCA_034700445.1 Stenotaenia linearis | reverse complement strand
TACTTCAAAAATGATGTTTATTCATATGGATTCACTATGAGTCTTTAGTAAAAGCTTTAAGAATCACATTACTTCAACGGTAAGAGCTCTTGCTCACTTTTGGAGCTTTTGCTTCACTTTAATCATACCAGCCAATGATAGCTATATTGAAGCATTGTAGAATAGGAGTAAAAGTGAAAATATTATAGCCTTATTGGGTATACCATTTTCATTTAAAAAGGGCACTGGATATAACAAAACTTAATTCCTGAATCCAGCATTGGTTCCATCAACAAATCTTCAGCTGGTCTAAGTCCAACTCTGATTAATTGCTTTAGCTTAGCAGATAGTAATTGGCTAAGTGTCTAACAATAGATCAAGCTGCAATACCAAATATCAAAACAAACATTTGCTATTTCAAAATACTTTTTTACCCATCACTAAACACACCGCTAAAATGACACCAAACTGACAAACAACGGATTATTTAATCCACAAACAGTACAATAATGTCACTCACATCAAATCCCAACATAATTTCCACTTCCACAAAATGTCAAAAATGTTTCAACCATCTCATCCAACTTATTAAATAAAATCTTCACTCCAACACCAACTGTTACTCAAAACACAAGAGACCGTTCAATTGACGGACAAAATAAGACCGGTTAGGTAAAATAAATATTGTCAAATATCTTCAAGTCAAATGATGAACGAGCAACTTTTTCAGGAAACGAATTGACTCTGCTCAAGACTGTGCACTCAATTTCAGCAATTGCAATACCTATACTTTGACATCGTACATCAAAGATAAAAATGGTTTTCTCCCCTACAGCTTCAGATAACACATTTCCCTTCACCCCTTTTTCATTCAATTGGCAAAGAATCAATCCCCCTTTCGTTTTCTCTATTCATTTTTACTTGGGTTTCAATAAAAAAAAGTATCAACAGTTTCATAAAGTCAAAATCTACCAAGAGACCATTGGGAAGGGTTCCAACAAATTACGTCAAAAGCGAGCAACGCATCCTTGCACTGTAAGAGTTTAGGAAAGAGGGACACTTCAATATTTTATTTATCAAATTTTCGTTTCTCATTCCCAACTATCCTTAAACATTCTTTTCTTCTATTTTCGACCATTTTGTGGCCTTTTCTTCAATTGGAAAACAACAGTGGACTTGAATTTTCTTCAATTTTGGCGAATGGCTATAAAGAAGAAGGAAAGTTCTCCAAAAGTGATGAAATAGATATTTGTTGTTTTGGATTGTTTTTGGATAAGGAGAGGAAGTCTTGCAGTTTTTAACAAAAAGTTGATCAGATTGGTAAACTGGTTAGAAATTTGAAAAAAGAAACTTGTATGGATTTTTCTTGTTATTTGAAGTACAAGGCTTCTTGATTACTTCCAAACATCCAATTTTGAAAATTTTCCAGACATATTGACTATTTATTACATGTCTGTTGTAATTTTTATTATATATGTGGTATTAGTCTCAGATGTCATGAAAAACTCACAAACTGATTAAAACACAATTTGCAACTTACATGTTGAATTGGTTTAATCATTTTTTTCCAGTTTTAGTCATTTTGTGGCCCTTTCTTCAATTGGAAGACAATAGAGGACTCAAATTTTGTTCAATTTTGGTGAATAACTATATAAACAATAAGAAAAGAGTTCTCCAAAACTGATGGAATAGACATTTGTCATTTTTTGATTGTTTCTGGATAAAGAGAAGAAGTCTTGCAGTTCTTAACAAAAAGTTAATCAGATTAATGAACTGATTAGAAATTTTGAGAAAGAAACTTGTGTGGATTTCTCTTGTGATTGGAAGTGGAAGGCTTGTGATTGGAAGTACAAGCCTTCTGGTTATATCGAAACTTCCAATTTATTAGTTTCCAGACATATTGACCATTTTATATCTCTATTCTCTATGTGCGGTATTAGTCTCAGATATCAGGTAAGACTCACAACCTGATCCAAACACGATTTGCAACTTAGCGTTGAATTTGCTCTACAACTGACATACAAATCTTAGGTTTTGTACCCTAAATTTCAAACCTGTTTGTCTCCAAGGTATCATTTAACACCTTTGTGGGTGTCAACGTGAGGCCTTTCCAAGATATCACTGATCAAAGTACCTGCGATGACCCAGCCTGGGTCCTCTGCCATCTTTTAGCACTTACAGCACACTTGACTGAGATTCCTCTATAGCAAAAAATCACATTGCCTCTTACAAACTCTTCATTTTACAACAAATTTAAGTTTATATAAATGCAATTAAAATCCAAGAAAATGCAAAAGAGTCTAAGAAATCTTTCTTCATCTCCAACTCTTCCAGAAGATTCAAAGACCCCCACATTTGGAGCAAAAAAAAAATCACATCACCACAATAACTACTCTTTAACAATATACACTTATTCTTACAGCAAAAACTTCTCACAGACTCCAAAAAACATCAAATATGTAAACTCCGCTGAACTTTTCACAAGCCACATCCATGAATACTCCACTGCTTGTCAGGAAATACACAGGCCGGGAAATATCTCATATAAGGAAGAAAAAAAATTCCCACATACATGTGCAATGCAATTTCATGCCAGAGACATTGACAAAACCATCAAAAAAGGCCCCTAGTGGTCTGAGAAAAAGGGCAGATGGGGATGTATTATACAAGGGCCTCTTGGTTCCTTCATGCCTTTATTATGGCACAAGCCATTAAAACGACATTGTCTCGCACACCCCTTATCACACATGTCTTATCGTGGGTGCAAGGAACGTGTCAAGCAGGCGCGTGCCACACGTGCCTCCAAGCCAAGGGCACCTGGTCAACTCCCTACTCCATCCTCTTTAATATCCCGGCCTACTTGGGCCAATTGCTCTTGGGTAATCAATGAACTTAACTTTAAATGAAAGGGAAAAGAGGGGCAGTGAATTCCAAACATCTGTCAAACTATCTTTTTGAAATCAATGGCAAAGCACTGGTGCAGGAGTATAGTCTAAGGTATAGTCAGCTGATGAATGTGCACCACAGAGAGCAATTCTGGAGGTGCTACAACTACAATCTCTTGCTTTCCTCCTTACATGTCGACGGTTTTTCCGAGCTCACACGACAGCCACAATGAATCTTTGTCATTGTCTTGCCGCACTAAATTTCAAGCGTCCTATGAAATGGGCCTATGAATAAAAGATATTTTTCTTTCGTGCGGTATAACATACCGAGGAATCGTCGTACTGTATTTCTTTTAGTGCTCCGAGAACTACAACGAGTCAAAACAAGTGTGTGCGGCGTTAAAGCCGTCTTTTAATCTTGTTTTAGTTTTATTTTGATTTGTGACATGTCGCGCGTGACCATTATAGATAAAATATATGTAGAAGGAACCAAATTCTTGAATAATGCCTGAGTAAACTCTTAAACAACGGTTTCAACAACACTTTTTAACTTCGACATCAAATCTTGCCGTCATTTTTCAGTGAAAACTAGGGTGAGAACCTCTTAATTTTATAACTTTTCAGTTTTTCATTTCTTCAATGCAAATTTATCCTCTTATGTCACAATATTTGTTTTCAAATCAGTATCATAGATAAAAACAAATAGCTGTGGGTTAAAATAAGCTTGCCAATTTTCTTCTAAGAGCACATTGATGAACGAGGAACTGTCCGTTCGTGATAACTAGCAGCTCGAGGCAAGACAGGCGTCTTTAGCCAATAAGCAAACGCCCACTGAACAAGTGGGGCAGTTCTTGGCTCAACTTACTATAGATAAGCTCTCTTATAAACTCTACACCTTGGTGGCACCAAAGAGATCTTAACATTCTAAAGTTAAGAGCAATTATTGATCGTGTCCACATTTTTTTCCTGCAACCTGAGAATGCCACGATACAGCCTGGCTGTTGAACTGAGTGCCGGTGGTATAAACAGAGCTCTGATATCTTTGACGGATTCCGTTAAGTCACTTATCAGCAAATTTAGAAACCGAAAGTGTCGATATCAGTATCCGAGGCTTCCACCACGTTCGCGCTGACAGATTTAGATCAAAATGTGATGTAGATCCTTGATGATCAATATCCTGATTTTGTTTTGGATTGTTGTTAAAGGTGGAGTGTTCGCTCTGTAATCCGATCAAATCCAACCCAAGATGGCTCCCTCACCATTGTCTTTTGCCTAAAGAAAGACCAGCGCACCAAGATTTGGAGACCTCGGTTCACTGATTGAGTTTGAATCAAGTTTGAAATTCAATCCACAAATCTGATTCTGTTTACGTAGTCAGTGGATCTAGATCCAAACCTGTGGATCTGCTGTACATCCAAAACTATCAGTGTGAATGGGGTATTATCCAGAAGAAGCTCTGGTCGATCAGCAAACGATGACAATTGTACCAAATTCGCCGAGTTGTGTGTTGAAGAGTTCATTCATAGTGACAACAATTAGTGGATTATCTTAACGAATGAATGGAAGACCACAGTTACTCTCTTGCAAGAATTACTATCAAAACAATATACAAAAGTATCCATGGTATCAAAAGCATTGAAGCACTATTTAATGATTTTAATTAGCTGTAGCACTGCATTAAAAAAATACTCCGAAATACTTTCCTTTATGCTCCAACTTCAGTGTTGTTGAGAAACACAACATGTGTCTTTAAAGACCATTGTTTAAAACATTCATGGCAATAAAGCCATAAATACCAACAATACAATAAACTTCCACCACTAAAAATATTCCTCCTACCTCTTGATCATCATCTTTAGAAAAGACTGTCATCAATACTTCCCCCTATCCGCATAATAAATTCCACTTTTTCAGCTCCACACAATTGAAATGCAAAACTTTCTAATCCGCTCGCCGGAAACAATTCACACAAATTACCAAGCGTGAATACCACATTAAGATGAAACTGAAACAACTTTCCTCCTGTGACTAACTCACACTTCCTGTGTCATTGATAAACAAGACAAATCCCCACTGACCCCAGTCCATCACCTTTAATTTACGGGCCTCCATCAAGGCATCTGTGTAACAATCCTTTTAATCCACATCTCCGCTCAAAACCACAACCACATTTAAACGTGTATGACTTATAGACCTCGCTAAGAAATGACTTATTTTCTAGCAACATTGGTGACAAGCAATCCAAGCCATAATTTACAACCTGGGTTTTCTTCCGTAAACTTTAGCCCTACTTGCAATCCCCAAATCCAAACCTCGGTCACGTGATAACATGCGTCTTAGCAAATCCAAAACAACAAATCTTACAAGTAAATTTTGTATTCGAAATAATATTTTGCTAGTAGCTTGTCAACCCATGTGCACAGGTAATTAATAAGTGAATTATCAGTAGTAATATCACGAGTGCGAAACAATATAACGAGTGCCTGAAAGTATTGTATTGTTAAGCACGAGTGATATTAGAACCCTTAGAATTTGGTCACTAACAGTCAGTATACAGTTTTTTCCTTACCTTATAAGGTAGTGGGATAATTATCGATAAGAGCTCCTCTAGAGAGGAATTATTATCGATAACGACCAATCCTTTTAAAGCAGTCTTTTGTTAACTGCTTTGTGATTGGTCGAATCACAACATTGTTAGAGTATTATCATTTTTTATTGGCTGCATTCTCCTATTGTTTAGTAGTGATAAATTATCATTAATTACTTATGATCATATCTAATCTGATTGATTGAGTTAATTGCGGTATGAAACAATGAGGATATTATTAGCAAATCCAAACCAACAAATATTACAACAACAAAATTTTATATTCAGACTAATATTTTATGAGCCAATTTACTCACCATTTCATTTATCACCTCCTCTCCTCACCTCATTTTCTTCCTATGAGTGCAATCAACATGCACAGAGTAGCAACAAACCCATTAACATTCTCACAGATACTACATTAGACCTAAAGAGCACTGGCAGTATCAAATATTTACACACTGCAGCTCCCATCAGTTGTTGTTTTGCTGCTTGAATTAAAGTTCATAGCAAATTGCTCTTTGATTGTTTGGCAATTCATGTTTATCAGCTTTCTTGTCAACTCTCATCTATATTCGTTATTTGTCAACCGGTTCAGACAACACAAAGACCTTATTGTTATTTATTTTGACAAAAAACTCACTTCTTGCACTCTCCTAACTTATTTTCCCAAATCCAGTCTTGCACATCTGCAAAATCCATTCGATCTGTTGTGTACATTTCCTGCGGATCTTCTGCCCTACATGATGAAAATAACTTTTCTCTGCAAATATCCTACTCGTTTAATAGTGTGCTGCTAAAATTTTATTTACCGGTTCTCATATGTGATTTCAAGACTTCCTTGTCAGTCAATCAAGTTGCTTATAAATTGATCACACAATGAACAAGAGAAACTAAAAACTGTTCTTCAACGGTAAAAAATCGACAGATTTACAATTATTTGGCTAACCTCCAGTTTTTTTAAGTTTTTAAACAAAATCTGTAAAACATTTGTAGAATATTTATATTTTTGAAATTAAACTACAAGTAAAACAATAGAAAATCAATAGATTTTGAAGTAAAACAATAGAAAATCAATATATTTTGAAGTAAAACTATAGAAAATCAATAGATTTTGAAGTAAAACTATAGAAAATCAATAGATTTTGAAGTAGAACTATAGAAAATCAATACATTTTGAAGTAAAACTATAGAAAATCAATAGATTTTGAAGTAAAACTATAGAAAATCAATAGATTTTGAAGTAAAACTATAGAAAATCAATACATTTTGAAGTAAAACTATAGACAATCAATAGAATTTGAAGTAAAACTATAGAAAATCCATAGATTTTGAAGTAAAACTATAGAAAAACTGCAAAAAATCTACAGATAATCTGCAGAACATATTTAGCCTAAGAGATTCCAAACTACCACATCATTGCCATTTCCAACAACAACAGACAGGAGAACACAATTTTATAAATTATTTATTGACTATTGTAATTGGATGTGTAGACACTATTGGTTAAATGACTTAAATGTTTCCTTGGTCAATTCTACATATTTTCTCATTTTGCCTTCAGGATGTTGTAGTCCAATTCTCATTTCCTAGCTTTACCTTCAGACCACTTTAATCTAGTATTGTTCCCTTGTCTGCTTCAAGCAATTTGTACACATACATTCTTCCCTTTTCATCTCTAGATCTTTCTTCCAATTAGCTTTAAGCCTGTTCCCTAATCCATTTCCCTTTTTCTTGAAACAATTCAAGTCCTTCAGACTGCAAGGTACATTCAATTGCCTTATTTAAATTACTCAAATTAACCAACATTCATTCATCTTCTTTCATGGAATTGTAATTGATTTTCTAGGAAATAATTGCAATTATATATGTTTAAAAATTATGTCACAATGGGTTTAAGGTATAATTTTGATGACAATCCATTTCAACTGTATGGGATCTCATGCAAAGTTGGTTCAGCAATTATGCTTTGCTACTAATGCTTTTAATGAGAATGCCTTCATTCAGTTGTGGGATTGGTAGGAAATGCTGCATGTGCGAGTATAAACAATTTTACTATGTTGCATCCTGTCAACTGTGCCAGTTTTATATCTTTGGCCTATTCTTTCTATCCATACATGTGGCACTGAAGTATGGCCATGACATCTTAAAAGGAAGAGAATAAGATGGCTGTCTACTGGCTGTCTTACTGAAACAGCAGTAGAACCAAAATCTGACTTCTTTTTGTTTAAATTGGAATAAAGATGTATAAAACAATTGAATTGCATTATACAGTCGGACCCGCGAGTAGCGACCTCGGCTATAGCGTCAACCCACTTATAGCGTCACTTTTGGTGCGGTCCGGCCCAAAATGTAGGGGTTTTAACGAATTCGGTTGTAGCGTTAACCCGCTTATAGCGTCAGTTTTAGCCCGGTCCCTTGATTGATGCTACTCGCGGGTTTGACTGCAAGAATTTGCCTCATCAGGTTGTGGTAATGCAGGACACATTCAATGTGGCAAGACCTTGAATTATTAAAGCTAAAAGGAAATGTATATTGTGAAGAAGACTATAAGAAGGTCTATAAAGCTAGTATAATCATATATGCTTTATAGTTGAATAAATTAGTAATGTAGTGTTGATCAGGGGCTTATCCACTATATAGCAAGAGTAGGCAATGGCTAAGTGCTCTAGTGACCTTGTTTTTTTGTTTTTTTTATTTTATTGTTCTTTGGCACACTTATCTGGAACCCCTGAAGAATAATATTGTACCTAAGTTTATAAAAATAAGGGGCCCAAAATAATTCCTTGCCTGAGGGCCCAAAAAACATAGCAACACTACTTGTTTTGATAGATGCGGTCAGCCAATCAGAAACTATCATACTTCTTGTTGAACATGCCGTTCTGTGTTACACTAATCATTAATCAATTTGAACAAGAAACAGTTGTCAAGTGCGAACACTAAGTAACCAATAAGTCTTAACTTCTTAAACTGTCTTTAAGTTAACTCAGATGAGAACCTACACTAGATCGCGTTTTGAAACCGGAATAGCTCCGTAACTGTTCACTTCCGGCAGTTCAAACCCACCATAATCGATTCAGCTCGTCAAGCTCTATTAGATAAGCGCATTGTACATTTGAATCCCTAAAAGCCGTTATTCTAAAGAAATTCCAAATACATTTTCTACGTAGAACATCGACTTCTTTAGACATTATATCAAACAACTTCCTTCCTCCAACCCAAACACCCACCAGCCAATCCAAACACCAACCACCACACCAACACCCCCGAGCCACACTCGCACAAAAATTTGCAACTTTCATAAACAACTATCCGAAGCCCCAACCATAATCGAAAGGCCCAAAATCAATATCCGCGCCGAAGAATCATGAAACCAAAGCCTTATCTCCTGGTCCCCACACAGCCCGCATAACTAAATTGCAGCCTTCCTCCATTTCCTGACCTTATAAGGACACCAGTGCTAATTTATAAAACATGGAGCAAGAGCCAGAAAGCGTCTTCTGGCACGCGCCTCACATTTTCTAAGTTTATTAAATCGATCAAAAAATCTTCTCTTTGTGTGTCTTCCCTGTCATGTCAAAGCCAAGTCTTATTTAAGCCTACCTTACAAGACAAACTCTTCTTACCAATCAATAAGTCCCACCATCTTTGACAACCTTAAACAATTTTCGTGTCTCTGGCCCTTCAAGATGAATCAAACTGACACTGCTCTGCAGATGCAACTCATTCTTATGTGTTCTCAAGACCGATTTCATTTTCGATCCTTCTTTTCTTCACCTCCCTTACTCCCCCCTTCTATTTTTTGAGAATGGAAAAAAAATGAATGTTCATTCCAAGTTGTGGAGCTTGAAAATTAATTTACTCAAACACTTTAAATAATGATGAAATTTCATATCCAACAAGTTAACTCTCAGCTCTCAACTAATAATTAATTCATTAAAATGAATATAAATTAGGAAAAGTGAAGAAAAAATGGCTGCACCATTTCCTCTTTATATTTGACTCACCTCCGATTTCATCATCATAAATTACTTTGGTGGTATCAACCTTTATCAGTTTGTTGAAAAATTGAATAAATTTCTGGAAATTCTAATCTTACATGGAATATACTATCAAAATACTTCTTCTATTCTTGTTGTCTTAAGAGGATGGTTTGATTAAATCTTTTATTTTTTTTACTTTGAATTGTAAGTTTTGAAGACTGAAGAGTTTTCTGTGATGTTTGAACTGGGTTTGATTGGCTGTCATTGTGATTTTGTGTCTGTGGGAGATTAAAAGTGGTTTGATGTAGTTTGGGATTGTTGGGTCCTTGGGAGATGGATTTATTGGGTTGGAATGTGGTCTTGGGTCTTTGGACCTTGAGAGAATGGTAAAGGAGAAAGAGTGGTAGGATCTGAGAGAATGGTTGTGGGTGGTTGTGATTGTTTATGGTTGGTTTTGTGATGTCATGAAGGTGGGGTTGGGAATGGTAAATGGTTTTAAAGGTTTCAGAGTGACATGCAGAGATGTTAAGTTGGGGTTGAAAGATTTCAGTTTTACATTCAAAAATTTCATGATTTGAGGATGAGATTCTGAGATTTGAGGATGGGATTTTCAGGTTTCAGAATGAGATTCTGAAATTTCAGGGAGAGATTCTGAGATTTGAGGATGAGATTCTGAGATTTGAGGATGAGATTCTGAGATTTGAGGATGAGATTCTGAGATTTGAGGATGAGATTCTGAGATTTCAGGATGAGATTCTGAGATTTCTTGATGGGATTTTCAGGTTTCAGAATGAGATTCTCAAATTTCAGAATGAGATTCTCAAATTTCAGGATAAGATTCTGAGATTTCAGGATGGGATTTTCAGGTTTCAGAATGAGATTTAAGTACTTCAGAATTTGATTTAAGTACTTCAGAATTTGATTTAATTAATTCAGAATGAGATTTAAAAATCTCACATTAAGATTAAATATTTAAAAATTTCAAACTGAATTAATGATCCAAAAATTTTTAAAATAAATTTAAATCAATCAATAATAAAAATCACACAAACACCAATTAAAACAACAAAACCCTTATAAAACAATTAAAACTCAATCAAACTCATAACAAAAACAAAAAACCAACCTTCCCCAACTTAAACATTCACAAACCATTCCCTCATCCAATATTCCATGATCACTAACCTAAAATTTCCATCTCAATATGACTGACACTTTGAAAACCAAAATACAGAAATAAAAAATAGAAAAAAAATTAAACAACCCACATGAATACTAAAACTTTTCCTTTTCCAATTTATCCTGGCAAAATCCAACTTCGATAGCTTCGATACATAAATCTAGACGAAAAGGAGCACTAAGAATTTCACCAAAAACCAACCAACCGTCATCAATGTCAATGGATATAACCATAGCATGAGAAGGTTTTTAGATGGAAACATCCAAAATCCATCTCTGCTAGCAAAGGATAATTGGGTCCTCTCGGGTGCCCAGTCTTCTCGAGTGTCACCCTCATCCTCGAAGCGTGTTGATGTGACCGTTACCTTGGAAACGGTATTCATCAGGTCCGATTCATCCTTTACCTTCTCTACTTGAATCTCCAAAGCAACGCCTTTGGATTTTCAATGGCTTAAGGCTTTTATAAACAGTGCGAAAACAGTTTAAAAAATTTAATTAACGGTTTTCTTTTTCGCAAATTAAAGCCGGTAAAAAGGTTTAAAGCTTGTTTTGAAATTTTGTAATAAAAAGGGTTGTCAGTGTTTTGTGATTTTGATTTGAGGACGTGATAAGGAATGTTAAGTGTTTTTAATTTTTTGATTTTTTTAAGTTGGTTTTTGTATTTCTTTATTAATTTTTATTGTGTAGCAATTGTTACGTTTAACTTTGGTTATTGTTATGCTAGGTTCAACTTACTTTCACACTTGATCGTAACGTAACTTAAGAGAGAGGTATGGTGCATTGTGGGATACTAAGTGCCTTAAGTGCTAATTC